>ONZH01011854.1:0-48662 GCA_900303285.1 Rhinella marina
CTGATTTGCTCACCAAGGTGCGCCGCATCTGTGGTCATTTCCGCAAGTCGACCACAGATGCTGCCACTCTCAGGGCAGCGCAGCGACGCCTACAACTGCCCGCTCACCGACTGTTGTGCGACGTCCCCACGAGATGGAATTCCACATTAAACATGTTATCCAGAGTTTACCAGCAGCGCAGAGCGATTGTAGACTGCCAGATGTCAACTTCCACCAGAACTGGTAGTCAGGTCAGTCAGATTCCTCAAGTCTACAATGAGGAGTGGACGTGGATGTCTGATATCTGCCAGGTGTTGAGCAACTTTGAGGAGTCAACACAGATGGTCAACGGCGATGCCGCCATTATCAGCCTCACCATCCCGCTGCTTTGCCTGTTGAAAAACTCACTGCTCAGCATCAAGTCGGATGCTTTGCGCTTGTCACAAGAGATGGTGGAGGAAGATACGTCGCTTGATAGCCAGAGCACCCTCCGGTCTGTTTCTCAGCACGTATCGGAGGAGGGGGATGAGGATGAGGAGGAAGAGGAGGAGAATGTCGGCGAGACAGTAGAGGGTACCAGTGCTCAGTCCTTAACTCTTGAGCGTGTATGGGCTGAAGAGGAGGACTTGGAGGAGGAGGAGGAGGAGGAAATGGAGAGTCAGGCCAGTGAGGAGAGGGAATTCTTGCGTGTTGGGACTCTGGCGCACATGGCAGACTTCATGTTAGGCTGCCTATCCCGTGACCCTCGCGTTAGAAGAATTTTTTCAAACACCGATTACTGGGTGTTCACTCTCCTGGACCCACGGTACAAGCAGAACCTTTCCACTCTCATCCCTGCAGAGGAAAGGAGTATGAGAGTGAATAGATATCAACAGGCCCTGGTGCACAAGCTGAAACAATTCTTCCCATCTGACGCCGCTAGCGGCAGAGGGCATGGTTCTGTGGGCCAAGTAGCGGGGGAGAGGAGGCGAGCAGGCAGCTTGTCCAGCACTGGCAGGGGAACGCTCTCCAAGGCCTTTGCCACTTTTATGTCACCCCAGCAAGACACTGTCACCTGTCCCCAGTCTAGGCAGAGTAGGGGGGAGCTGTACAGGAAGATGGTGAGGGAATACCTAGCTGACCATACCAACGTCCGTAGCGATCACTCTGCTCCATACAACTACTGGGTTTGAAAGCTGGACACGTGGCCTGAACTGGCGCTGTACGCCTTGGAGGTGCTGGCCTGCCCTGCCGCTAGCGTGCTGTCAGAGCGGGTATTCAGTGCAGCTGGTGGCGTCATCACCGATAAGCGTACACGCCTGTCAACTGACAGCGCTGACAGGCTGACGCTTATTAAAATGAACAAAGCCTGGATTTCACCGGAATTCAAATCTCCTCCGGGGGAAAGCAGCTAAAGATTAACATTACTTATGTATCCGATTCCACTTCTCTACTCTTCCTACTCCTCCTCCTCCTCCATATCGTCTTTGCCTAACGCTGACCCAAAAAACGCCATTTTTTAGAGGTCCAACTGGCACTCTTTTACCACAATTTTTCAGGAGGGCCCCCTACAGGCCCTCTATTCAAACAATTTTTCCAGAGGTCCACCTACAGGCCCTTTCTCCAAACAATTTTTCCAGAGGTCCACCTACAGGCCCTCTCTCCAAACAATTTTTCCGGAGGTCCACCTACAGGCCCTCTGTCCAAACAATTTTTCCGGAGGTCCACCTACAGGCCCTCTCTCCAAACAATTTTTCCGGAGGTCCACCTACAGGCCCTCTCTCCAAACAATTTTTTCCGGAGGTCCACCTACAGGCCCCTCCAAATTTCCAGGTCCCCAGCCCTCTCCAGTCCAGTGTCCAGTTTTATTTGCGCAAACTGCGTAAATTTTATTTTTGGGATAGGTGTGAAAAATAATATTACCTGCGTATCTATATTGCCCAACATTGGATACGGTAGCAAGTAGAAGACCAAACAAATGCTGCCAACAGGGTTCCGCAAATTCCTGGTCCACCCGCAAATTCCTGGTCCACAATGTCAAGGAGGTCCAGGTTCTGTTGATAAGCAACAAGTCCTTCTGTGCTGAAATCGCAGACAACGTCTCCATCTAAGAACCTAAAGACCATTGTGGAGAGAGCGGCACAGCTCGCCATCAAAGTGACGAACCCCAACACCAGACTGCGCAGAGAAGATAACGAATAAATATCTCTGGTTATTTTTGATAAATAAAAGTTAAATAAACACAAAAAAAATTGATCTGTTCCTGTGCCTGATCCACCCAAGTTGAATCTGTCCCATCATGAGAAAGTCCCCCCAAGGAGTCCCCACTGTAACTTGCTTCCCATACAACTACCTCACCCCCCGACACCTGTGTCTCGCCATTGTCCACCACCTCCTCAGACAACACTGGTAAATCCCCACTGTCAGCACACGGAAACAGCAAAAGGTCTTGCGAATTGGGGCAGAGAATGTTCTGGGCTAGCACATCAGGGAAGGGGTGACTATGGGGTTCCAGGGAGTACGTGACCACATGCAATATCTATTTAAAAGTCATGCCACACTTGATCGAGCTCATAATTGACAATTGTACCGGTTGATGCTAAATTTTTAAGTTGGGGTCCTGCGTCGTCATTCTAACTACATCCGGCTACATCACCACCACACACGCTAGCCCAGGGGGCACTCCTCTGGCTCTTCCAGCGAAACCTCCTTCCCCCCAGCCTGCCCCCCACCTACAGGCCCTCTCTACAAACAATTTACCCGGATAGGGGACGTCTTAGATATTGTACAGATTTTTGTTTGGTTCTTCTTTTATTTCCCTCCTGACCTGTGATAGGCAGAGCATGGACACGTCCCCTTAGCTGCAGTGGGAAAGACACTCCCCTGGCCAGAGCAAGCTCTTTTTCTGTTTTCCGTGGTCGAAAAATCCATAAAATATAAGGTCCCAAGATAGGGGACGTATACGGTATTAAACTGAGAAGAATCGATACCGCATCGGCTGATGCTAGAGTTTTTCCAAATCCATTCCGGCTGTTGTCACCACCACACACGCTAGCCCAGGGGGCACTCCTCTGGCTCTTCCAGCGAAACCTCCTTCCCCCCCACCTACAGGCCCTCTCTCCAAACAATTTACCCGGGTAGGGGACGTATTAGATATTGTACTGATTTTTAATTGCCTCCTGCGATAGACAGGAATCGAACCCGGATCAACTGCTTGGGAAGTAGCTATGCTCACCACTATACCACCAGCAGCCACAGCAACTGATAAGAACAGATACTAAACTTGATTTCAGCTGCAGTGCCAGCATGAGCAGTGGTGTCACCTGCAGGCAGTGATGGACCTTCGTTGCACCTAGTTGGGTGCTTCCCTAACATGTGATGGGTATTTGCATCGCCTTTCTTGGTCTGGGTGAGCACAATTGCCATGAGGGTAACCACCAGGCTGTTGCCTGAGAATTTGGGGTAATGGTGGGATTAAGCAGCCTCAGAGGCATCCATGCATGCTGCCCCTGCTGTTTCCTGTCCATTTCGTGGTGTTTCCATCATTTTCTGAGGTTTCCAGGTTTTCACCCAGCCTTCCCTAGGCAGAGCCTTGGTCCCCTGCAAAAAATGCTCGAGTCTCCCATTGACTTCAATGGGGTTCGTTACTCGAAACGAGCACCCGAGCATCGGGAAAAGTTCAACTCGAATAACGAGCACCCGAGCATTTTAGTGCTCACTCATCTCTAATCACTATATATACTGTAGGTCACTCACAGAATAAATAGCCAGATTACTAACTCTTTCCCTCACTTCAGCTGCCTGCTTCCTGTCCCTGCTCTTCAGAGCTGAAAGGCAGTGCTACATGTGATCTAGCTTATATAGAAGCTGGGTCACATGATGCACCGGCCAATCACAGCCATGCCATTACTAGGCATGGCTGTGATGGCTTCTAAGTGCCCACAGCTTAAAAGCTTGTTGATTGGCTGCCCTGCAGCCTTTCAACAAGCTTTATTAAACGCCCGAACCCAGACTTTTTTTTAAAGTTCGGGTTCGGGTCCGGGTGCCCGAACTCGCAAAGTTTGGTACGGACCCGAACTTTATAGTTCGGTTTCGCTCAACACTAGTCATAGACAGAGGTATCCCAGCCGCTGGTGGTCTCATCTCTCCATGCTCACCCATTCCTTTAATATACAGTGTACAAAATTTATTTTCTAGTAATTTCTTCATGGAACGTGGGACAAGCTGCCTTTTCTTTAAATATTAGTTGATCCTTCTTGGATTTTATCAGGTTTTATTTATATAGTCAAAATAAGTTAGGTATATTTTATATTATGCTCATTTACCCCTGAAAAGTCATTAACTTAAAATAATACCGCACAATACAGTAATCTACACAAACTGCAAACAATGTAAGCGCACCAGAATGAACTGTCTATGGAGAGGATAATTAATCAAGCTAAGTAACACACAGATATGCTTATAAAGCATTTTTCCACTTCCCTAATTAAAGCTGGTCACTAAAATCTGTTGGAAATTACCCCGCAAGCATCTACAACGTTTGCAAAATCCACTTTCTCCAGAAAGCTGAGATACATTTATTGCACGCATGACAACAAAGGAAATTAAAGACGACACCTACAGTCTTGCTGCTTAAATCCCAGCCTCTGTGCTTTATCAATAGCTTAAATCTGAAAATACAAGACAGTACATGACAGCTTCAGCAAGTTTGAATGCTAACCCCTTCTTGGCCTCATTAAAGGGAATTTGTCATCTATGATTTTTCTGTCAGTTAAAATCAGATACTGACATGTATACTTTTTTTTCCCTAATCTGCTTAAAGTTTCTGATTGGAGATTTTTAAATTCAGTTTCCTGAACATGATTATGGAGGCTGTCCTCTTTAGATATATGCTTTATGGTAGTTACCGTAGGCTGCAGACACACTAGTCTGGAGGAGACTGACTTCAGTGGAAAATATTTCTAGACATGCTCTGCAATCTTGCAGAGGTCATTGTACAAGGAAGGAGTAAATAAGCTGTGACCAACACTTAGGTGCTCCTGTGTAATAGGTGCCATTTTCTAGTCTGTACAGATCATTTTTAAGTAGTCATCACAGACAGGATTACAATGCCAGATAGTCTATCTATCTATCTATCTATCTATCTATCTATCTATCTATCTATCTATCTATCTATCTATCTATCTATCGTATATATAGATAAATAGAGAGGTACTATCTGTCATTGTAATCCCGCTTGTAATGATAACGAGATGATTAATTTAAAGGGATCTATACACACTAGGAATTGGCACCTATTATTAGGATTAATGGCCAGTGCAAAAAATGCAGGATTTTTGGATTTTTCATTTAGACTAGTGACATGGGCAATTTAAAATAACATCTCCAAAAAGTCTTCAAAAATATATTTAACATGAAAACTTGATTTAAGTAATAGGTCATTTTCTGATTACACATTCCCTTTAATACAAACAGATGTGGTACAGTATGGATTGCAGGAAATATAGAATTATATTATCACAATTAGTGTTCAGCAAATTGAAGCATCTGAAGTGGAATTCGATTCAAACTTTTTGCATCAAATCTGAATTCCCTTGCACTTTTTGTGGTAACAAATAGTTTTTTTTTCCCCTAAAATGGCGACTACACATGTTACAGAATGAAAGTAAGAAACCCAGGAATACAAGATCACTCATAATGCCATGTAGACAGGCAATGAGCAGCTAGCCAGCCTCTTTGTCACAGCCCTATAAAAGCCTCATCCTGCTTGGTCTCCATCATTTCATCATTTTTAATTGTGGAATATTGGATAGGGAGACTGCAGGGACAGTGTAGGGAGATTGTAGGGAGAGTTTTTACTCACTGTAGGTAGAGCATAGGAAGACTGCAGGGACAGTGCAGGGACTGTAATCTGAAGTTGAAGGGATCCAATGAAGACAGCACAGTTTGCGTTAATCCCTGTGTAGGGCACAGAGCTATGTAATTAAATAGTGTCCTCGTTGTTTAATAGATAAGCAATTCCATTAGGCCTTGATTTTCAAATTGGAGTAAATAAGCTGTCTAATTCCACTGTTATTGGGGTGTCCCCCTGCCTGCCACAAAGGATTAACTATGCATGTTGCTGCAATGCACAGTGAATGAGATACCCTTTCTCTGCAGGCCAGGATATAGCTTTGAAGCGCTTTGTAACAAATTACAAACAAATCAAATTTCTTGAAAAAATTCAGCAAAGCTTCTAAATAGAATTTTTGAAAACTCCGCTCATGTGTAATCACAATATAAATTATTTTATCACTTTAAGGGCTCATTCAGACGACCGTAGTGTTTTGCGGTCCGCAAAATGGTCAGCACTACGATATGCACTTTTCAGCGGTCCAATGTTTTTGTATTAAAAATCACTTTTTAATTGATGTTATATAATATTCAAATTTTCTGGGATATTGATGTTCATTTGCTGTAAGCCACAATCAACATAAATAATTAGATCCCTCTGTGTGTAATATATGGGTTTAACTTTTTGAACTCATTTACTGAAATAAATGAACTTTTCGTTGATATTCTAATGTATTCAGAAGCACCTTTATGCTCAGGATGCTACTGTCTTGCCCCTGCAAACCACCTTGGGTAATGTGCTGCTGGGGACACGTCATAGTCACTGGCTGCAGCTGCTCATATGACCCCATCCATGCAGGGAATATAACATGGAAACAGAGGGGAACCAATGCTATCATAATGATCATCAATGTTTATAGAGTTCCCTTGCCTATGGGTGCTACAAAAACAGGACATACATCTAAAAATCATAGAGACTGATATATTATGATCAGATTCTGTAATAGTGCTAAGGAGATGGATAGAGTTGCTAATAAATTGCTCCTGTGAACTCACTTAGCATATGCTGTATGTAAAATATTACATTTCAATTGTTTGTCATAAAGGGATCCCATAACCTGAACCCCATGTTCCTTACAAGGAAGATGTATGTATCCATTGTGGCCTTGGGTGCTTCAAGTCACTGATAAAGGTATTACAACTTATAAGGGCTTGTCATGCAGGACATACACCCTGAAAAAGCAGACACCCCTGAGCTCTGATAAGGAAGGAGCTGCAACAGAAAATACACTCCACATGATAATGAACATACCCCCTGAGAAAGGGCACAACCCCTGAGCTCTGATATGGAAAGAGCTACAACAGGAAAGACACTCCCCTGAGCTGTAATAAGGATAGAGCTGCAACAGAAAAGACACTCCACATGAGAATGAACATACCCCCTGAGAAAGCATACAACCCTTGATCTCTGATGAGGAGAGAGCTACACCAGGAAAGACACCCCACCCCCCCAGAGCTGTGATAAGGAGAGAGCTGCAACAGAAGAGATACTCCACATGAGAATGAACATACCCCCTGAGAAAGGGACACAACCCCTGATCTCTGATAAGGAGAGAGCTGCAACAAGAAGGACACTCCCCGCAAGAAAGAATACAGTATATCCAATGTAGCAAAACAACTAAATCAATGAATGGGGAGATCTCTAGGCCCAAGTGAGGCACAGGGCTGGTTCTACCTTTGCTAGAAAGAAATTGCCATGTACTATGTGAGGTTTTCATTTTTACATTAATCATGGGATAACCCCTTTAACAATGTTAAGATGTATAGTAGGTATGAATAATGAGGGGACAATGATATAAGAACGTCACAGTATCAGCCCAGTCTGTCTATGAGGATGATCCATATGTATATTTTACAGATGAATTTAAGTGGTTCTTTAAACAATCTCATTTAGTCATGTCACTTAGACTTCATAATCATTGTCCAAATGGAAATACTTTCCCTGCTTCTAAATTTGATACTTTATCTACTCTTATTTTGTGCTAGGACCAGATACTTTTCCGAAGAAGGATGAAATAATTTGGTTCATAAGTCTTAGTCGTTATGATTAATATCCAAATTCCCGGAATGTTTTTTTTTTTACAATTGATATGAGATTTAGCTCTCAGAACAGGTTTAACTCCAATCTCATGTCACAGCCATGGATCTCCTTATTGACTTCTGTACACCGCAGGCTTCTACCAATTACATTGTACAAACATTGTCTTTCCCGTACAATTATGCATAGTGTCACAGCACAATGCAGGCAACCGCGCTTTATGCGTAATTCATGCCTGCAGAGTATGCCTCTTGTCATTTAACACTGCAATAATTATAAACACATTTTTAAAGGGAATGAAACGCATAATGAGAATGATCTAGTCTCTGAAAGCTGTGTGTAAAATTATTACTTCTTTTTAAAAAAAATGATTTCTTTGGAAGCCAGGCGGATGAAACAAACATTTTTATCCATAAAATTGGCTTATAATGTAAGGCTCAATTCACAAGTGTAGGAACTGAAGTGGATTTTGGGGCATTCTGAAACAGAAATGGAATTATAAACTGTGCAAAGAAGATGTGTGTGTTGATTTATGGCTGATAGAAACACTGAGGGTGAACACCATTGAGTGACAATGGAGCTAAGGGTAGTTGGGAGGGAGCTACTGCTTTGGGGCCCAGACCCACAAGGGGCCCCCCTAAGGAGGAAGACTAAAAGATTTTATTGTCAGGGGCCCCTCAACAGTATTATACAATGACATTATATGCAGTGACACTGTAGGAGGAGTGGCTTGTTTTTGAGTTCAGTTTTGATTAGCTACAGGAATGGGGGTTGCACGTGAGTTGGGGGTTGCAAAGAAGTTGCTGGGGGGTGGGGGCCCGTTCAAAAATTTGCTGTGGGGCCCAGTCAGTTGTAGTTATGCCACTGAGTACTCATCATCCGGAACTGCTGCACAGCCACTAATCCACGGCAGGAGTCCAAGGGCCGCATCAGATTTCTGCTGTTGGAATGCACATTGAATTCTAAAATAACATATGAACAAAGCCTAATGTGACCCTCCTTTCCATGTGCCCTAGTAGGATATATGTATGTGGCTACAAGCATCCATGAAAAACAATGTTCATTTTAAAGAACAATTTCAGCATTTACACTTCCATTCAAGATCCGCCATGTGCTTAAAAGTAGCCTGCACTACATTTAAATGGTTTGTCCCAGAATAGACACTTATCGTGTAAAAAAAGGAGAGGTCTGACCTATCCTGGGTTAAGACTCCCACCAATCATGAGAATTGAGGTCCCATGTTCCTTATGTTCTATGGGACTGATGAAGTATAGCATTAAACTGTCTTCATCACTCCCATTGATTTCAAATGGAGTGGCAGCATACAGGTGTTCAAATGAAGGACCCGGACCACCTTTCTAATCATCATGGGGGTTCCATTAATGGGATCTCCGGCAATTATTATTATTTATTTGAACACACTATTAATTCCATGGCTTTGTACATCAAGAGGGGGTTACACATACATAATAAAAAAATATAAATACTAGAAACATGAAACTACTAACAGACTGGTGCAGAGGAGGAAAGGGCCTTGCTTATCTTGTGAAGGGTTGATAAGTGTTGATTCTGCAACAAGTCCAATAAAAGTCCAGGCTGGAAGGCTTACGTGAACTAACAGCACAAAAATTAGTACACCATTTGTCTAATAAGGTTTTACAAAAAGATAGGCTGGACTTGTGCTTATGAGTCTGGTGTATTCTTAAGGAGAACACAATCCTTGCCTCTCAAAACCTTCACTGCTCTGATCTGGAAGCCATAATCTTCTCTCTACTTAGTGACAGGGAAGAGAGGGCAAAAGGGGACTGGCAGTACAAAAAGCGGGTCTGCAATATACAGGCCCCGGCCATTTGTGCACCGCAATCCAGAAGGTGTAGTGCGGAACTGAGGCAGAGAACCCCATGAAAGCACTCCGTGCCTCCACACTGCAAAAAAGTAGTGCATGCATGCACTACTTTTTTGGGGTGTGGACCTTCGGATGTGGACGTCGGGCCCCATTCTAGTGAATGGGTTCTTTCTCCGCATACTGCAGCCCTATGGTCAGTGCCTGTGAACAAAAAAGGCTTGAATGGCTGAAATATTTTTGTTATGACATGATGTGACCTGAAATTTAATGGGAATTCTTGTGTCTTGAATTATTTCTATTTTATGCATCTGAGACCTTCTAGGAAGGTTGCGCTAAACAAGTATGGAGAACTACAGTCTTCATGTAGGCTTGAATGCTACCTCACAGCTGTGACATAACATACAAGCCGATGTGACCACTGAGGTCTTTGATTGGCCACAGTGGTCAAGAGACCTAGCCACTTCCTAATCTGACAGAGACCGGAACCATATGGGAACAGAGAAGCGGTGGGACTGTGGGCAAGTGATTATTTGTGCTGTTCAGGGGCAATGAAAATTTCTTGTAAGACAAAGAAATGTGATTTTAATAAAACTTGTTAAAATACATGGCCATTTTAGGCAGACAATGCAGTTAGAATACAATATCTGAATGAACAGAAAACATAATCATTTTTTTTTTATTTTATAGATGTGTGGCTTTGCAGTGTCCCCACAGAAATTATCAATATATATGAGGCAGAAAAGACCAAGTTATGTGGAACCTGGAAGAGTTCAGCTTTATGAATTCCTGGATTTGCTTGCAATGTAAGTTCTTAATTTTATACTAATGATGTACAATAGTATAGCGGTGTCTTCTGAGCTCATGTAATGTGAAATTAAGATATGTCATTAGTGAATTTAGATAGGTAAGCACTAAATTATCTTACCCACTTCACTACTTTACCCCACTTCATTACCGAACCTCTTTTGGTGGAGTTGTTGACTTTTGCCTCGCTAAATTTAGAGAACCATAGCTTTTCATATTGCCATGCTGTAGTTAGATGATGGCTTGTTTTTTTGTGAGATGAGTTGTATTTTTTAATGGCACAATATTGTTGTACATGCAACTTATTGATTAACTGTGGGGAGGAAGGGGGGGGGAGCGGGGTGTAATATACAGAAGCATTTATGCTTGTCAGTAACAAACCAACAGGTTTAATGACTTATCCTGTGGACTTAGGAATTAACAGCTCCTCGGCCCATCCCTAGGAAACTCTATAATAAAAGGTAACCATGAACATTAGGTGTCATATGCACCCCTATATGCACACGTGAACACCCAAAGGTCAAACTAAGATTAAACCCTGCACACAAGATATAAGTACAAATTTACCTTACAGAATGGGAGTGGGGGTGAAAGTATGGCCGGCATAGGTGCCATTGAGGGCATTGTGACTGGCATTGGGGCATTGTAGTTGTTATAGTGGCGATGTGGCAATCATGGGATAAATGTTGAATCAGTACTTCTAAGTGCTCCATGTGTTGTCAAATTCTTACAGTACTCATGTTGAGATCTGGATGCAGGTACGTGAAATTGTATATCCCAATTTAAAAAAAAAAAGTACAAGTTATCAGATGTTACTTTCAACATTAAATCTGCCATATGCTTTATTAATCTTCGGTGACCAATATTTTAGTTAGAGTTGCCAGTGACTCTTGATCTTCTTGCTGTGTAAATGCTAACTGGGTGCTTAGCCCATCTCGTAGATTTCTGTTTTGATTGCAAATTCTGACAGTCAATAGGTGCCATAAATCAAAGAAGCCCTTTTAGCGAATATGAAAATAAAATTAAGCGTTGGGTACTCGGACGTAAGCACATGATGGGCACATTTATTAATTTTGTATTCTCTCACAGTACCGAAGGAAGAATCAAATATGATAACAGCTCTGAAACGAGTTCTCTTACCTGTCTCATCTGCTTGTACATTTAGAAACCTTCCTGAAGCATCCTTCAGTCGATCGATATGATTCATCACAATGCTTTGACCTCTACTTTGAACTGTACTCTGTTATATGCACTTTGCCCTCTCTTGAAATAAATGGTTGAGGTGATGCTTGGGTTGCAGAGTTGGGTCCAGCTAATGAAGTGATTAGCAATACGATGGAAAGAAGAAGAGTTATAATGAGAATATATGAATGAAGCTGAAAATCACTGAAGTTGACTGAGAAGTAAATATTTTAATTTCCAAGGCGCTCTGCAGAGCTAGAGGAAATGTGTCAATCGATAATAGATAGAATTTAAAGAGGAAATCCACATGACACTTTTTAACGACATGGCATAAAGAGGCGGGTCTGCACAAAGAAAAACAGACTCCATCTATGCCCCAACAGATAGACACTCAAAATCTTATATTTTGTGATATATATGCATGATGTCAGAAAATCACATTTGCTTCAGAGATGCAAAAACTTAAAAAATTCCATCGTTTACCATTCCCTTTCTTTGGATGATATGATGATATTATCTCTTATGTTTTCCTCTCCAAAACTATTATACACAATCCCAAGCAATAATGCTCCTCCTGTACCATGCAACATTTACTCAGTTTATATGGCATAGTAGGAAACCTAGAATATCCCTTCAAAAATGTTTTGTAAGGCAGAGAGGAAGGTGAACTTTCAAAATGTTAGAGGGTACAAAATGGTGTGCCTCTTTTGGAATGACAATGACTAGTTATACAAATCTGATCAGTACATACTGTAAACAGGGATACTATAGTCAAATGGAAGGCATTGCTGTTTTTAATTCCCCCAGTGTTATGTCTTCCTCAAGCATATTCCTCTGCGAGGCTGATAGGGCCTGGAATGAACGAGCATTCAAATATAAATCTACCTTCTTAAGCAATATGTCATCCCCAGTTAAATAAATCATTAAATAAATATCAGAGGTGTATTTAAAAATCCTCCCTAATTTGCTCCTGATCTTCTATAACTATGCCCTGTGAATTTTAGATCTTATTGATGTCGTTTCTAGGCTCTTGATTTCTAATAACCCTAGCCAACAGTCTCAATGGCCTACCAGACTTGCAGAAGAACACCTTATATTGTGTCCTCTCCAACAGACAATCCTGATATTTCTGATTTGCTTTCTGCATTGCATGTCTATTCTCCTCTGTCCCACAATTAAAGAATTCATGTCCCTTTAATATGGCCCTCTCTGGTAAGCTCCTCTCCTTTCTACCTCTATACTCTCTTCTTAAATATTAATATTGCTAACAAAAACACCCCGCAAGAAGGCCTTAAGCGCATCCCAAACATTGTGAATCATTGAGGAAGTCACCTCTCCCTTGTCTTTTCTGGGCCTGCTCTGCACTATGACCTGATGTCACACAGCATCAGATCATAGTGCACACACTACCTCCTGAAACTGCACGCAATCAGGATAGTGCAGCGCAGACCCGGAGAAGACCAGGGGGTGGTTAGTACAGCAAGTGCTAGCAACGCTATACTCCTACTCCCTGCACCTCCTACTAGGGATGAGCGAATTGACTTCGGATGAAACATCCAAAGTCGATTTGCATAAAGCGCTCCGTACAGTATTAGAATGTATTGGCTCCGATTAGAGATGAGCGAATCAATTCGTCGATTCGTTGATTCGTATCGAATCTTGGGATTTTTAGCTGCGAAGCGAATCCAAATATTAGGTGCTTTGCTTCGGCTTTGTACGCATTTGCTACGTAGTTTGTCCTATCAATTATACGCTATTGCTACATTTAAGTTACTCTAAACGCTGTTGCATACGAATTCAATTCATTTGCGATGCAGACTCCTCCCTGGTAGCCCCGCCCCTTCTCCAGCACGCGAGGAATACAAGGCAACTCAGGAAATTAAGATGGCGACACAGCGAGGTCCTGACTGGGGAGGCATGGTGTCACCGACCCCTATGAGGAGAAGGAACTGGAGGAGATCTACGTCTCTCTCAATATGTCCGGCAGCCTAAGAAGTCGGTTGAGGTGCCCACTGAGGTGTTCACTCCGCTGGCTGACACGGCGGAGGCGGCAGAAGTTCCCGCTTCACAGCGGAAGGACTACTCCCTTCGTCAAAATTCTATGGTCCCCGAGGCTGTCACCCGGAATGCCCTGACCCTCTGGGAATACAAAAAGCTGGTAGAGGATTAGGTTGTTCAGGTGTTGGAGCACCCACGGTCCGGTGACCCTAAGCTGGAGCGCCGAAGGGGTACCGTTATTTGGTTCAATGTGGAATGGGGAGTAGGTTTTATCGGCGATGAGGAGATGACGGAAGAGTTATATGTGAACCGCCGTTCTGTAAAGCGGCCGTATCTTCCGCCCGTCCGCCACAATCTCCACGCAGGGAATTACGTGGAGTATACCCCATGAAGAGCCTCCAAGGCCCATTTGCTACTGGGGTACTTCAGGACTCCCCCCATCAAAAAGAAAAAGTTTTAACCAAGTTGCGCAGACGTGCGCCTCATCCCTTTTTTTCCCCTTTTCAGGTTATTGGGGAGCCCCTTGAAAGAGGGTTTTTTAAGGAACCTTTGCTGCTATTTTTTTTACCCATTTGGATTACAATTTTACCTATGTGGATTACAAATTGCAACTGAGTTTGGGACTCTGCTCCAGTTCTATGACAAGTGTCAGAAAGAAGAAAAAAAACTTAAACGTGTCTGTGAGCAGACTAGGTAGGTGATATTTAAAATGTTTACATTATACATATAATGTACTTGCACTATATTGTTTGCACTGGATTGTTTGCACTAATGTTTTTACCCTTCAGCAACGTTTTCAAGTATGTTGCCCATTGTGTGTATTTCTTTACAGATACAGCAATGTGTCCTCATATTCACTTTATTGTATTGGTGGATGATTGTACTATGCCCATAGCCGGATAGACAGCACCTTACTTGTTCTACCTCAAATATACATACTGCCTCTGAGGGCGATTTCAGATCTGACCATTTAAACTGGATCTGGCCCGGGATCCGCAAGGTGTCAAAACAATGGCGCAAGCCTCGGATCACCTGCTGGATCACCTCCTTTTTATGCTGGTTCGGGTGGCGGTGTGTGCCATCGTAAATCGTAATCCTGGCGGTCCATCAGCCGGACTATGTATTTCAGCTGTGCAGCAGAGCTAAATGATGAGGATCGTCTGGATGCCATTTTCGAATATTCGCTCTGCCTCTGAGGAGTGCACACAGCAGCCTCTCGTTGTACGGGCCTGTGTATTACGTAATCGCGTAGACAATAGTACGCTGAGGATTCATAAGCTATTTGTATGCTCATGCATACGTCTTCTAAGAAGTTGCGTACATTTTTTAACTGTACGTTCATTATTAGTGCGCGAATGTTCGCTAATAGCACATAATAACTTATATTTTGTACGCAAATACAACAAATCTATTCGTTGAATATACGAATCATAGGAAAACTTCGGCGAATGTTCGGCGAATAATTTTTTGAATGATTAGCTCATATCTAGCTCCGATGAGACGAAGTTATTACTTTGCGAAGTAACATAGTAACATAGTTTATAAGGCCGAAAAAAGACATCTGTACATCCAGTTCTGCCTGTTATCCTGCAAGTTGATCCAGAGGAAGGCAAAAAAAAAACCCTATCAGGTAGAAGCCAATTTTCCCCACTTTAGGAGAAAAAAATACCTTCCTGACTCCAATCAGGCAATCAGAATAACTCCCTGGATCAACAACCCCCTCTCTAGTAACTATAAGCTGTAATATTATTACACTCCAGAAATACATCCAGGCCCCTCTTGAACTCTTTTAGTAAATTCACCATCACCACCTCCTCAGACAGAGATTTCCATAGTCTCACTGCTCTTACTGTAAAGAAACCTCTTCTATGTTTGTTGTACAAACCTTCTTTCCTCTAGACGCAGAGGATGTCCACTTATCACAGTCACAGTCCTGGGGATAAAAACATCATGGGACAGATCTCTGTACTGACCCCTGATAGATTTATACATTGTTATTAGATCTCCCCTCAGTCGTCTGTTTTCTAAAGTGAATAACCCCAATTTCCATAATTTTTCTGGGTACTGTAGTCCACCCATTCCAGTTATTACTTTAGTTGCCCTCCTCTGAAAACTCTCCAGCTCTGCTATGTCTCCCTTGTTCACACGAGCCCAGAACTGTACACAGTACTCCATATGTGGTCTGACTAGTGATTTGTAAAGTGGCAGGACTATGTTCTCTTTTGATACAACCCATTATCTTATTGGCCTTGGCAGCAGCTGTCTGACACTGGTTTCTACAGCTTAGTTTGCTGTTCACTAAAATTCCTAGGTCCTTTTCCATGTCAGAGTTACCCAGTGTTTTACCATTTAGTATGTACTAGTAACTTGCAATATTCCTTCCTATGTGCATAACCTTACATTTGTCAGTGTTAAACCTCATCTGCCACTTCTCTGCCCAAACCTCCAGTCTATCCAGATCCATCTGTAGCACTGTACTGTCCTCTTCTGTGTTAATTACTTTACACAGTTTAGTGTCATCTGCAAAAAAGCCTTCTGTTCAAGCCTTCTACCAAATCATTAATAAATATGTTGAAGAGAATAGGGCCCAATACTGACCCCTGTGGTACCCCACTAGTGACAGTGACCCAATCTAAGTATGTACCATTAATAACCACGCCTCTGTTTTCTATCACTGAGCCAGTTACTTACCCACATACAGACATTTTCTCCCAGTCCAAGCATTCTCATTTTATATACTAATCTTTTATGTGGTACCGTGTCAAGTGCTTTAGAGAAGTCCAGATATACGACATCCATCGATTTAGAACTTA
Source organism: Rhinella marina (assembly GCA_900303285.1). Lineage (NCBI taxonomy): Eukaryota > Metazoa > Chordata > Amphibia > Anura > Bufonidae > Rhinella > Rhinella marina. The sequence goes on from ONZH01011854.1 coordinate 16,532, forward strand.
CCTCCTCATAGAAACTGATTAAATTGGTTTGACATGACCGATCCCTCATGAAGCCATGCTGATATGGAGTTATTTTCTTATTTTCATTGAGGTACTCAAAGATAGCATCTCTTAGAAAACCTTCAAACAGTTTACCCACGACAGATGTTAAATTTACCGGCCTATAGTTTACGGACTCTGGTTTTAACCCCTTTTTGAATATTGGCACCACATTTGCTATTCACTAATCCTGTGGAACACTGCCTGGCAGTATAGAGTCCCTAAATATCAGAAATAAGGGTCTGGCTATGACATTACTTAATTCTCTTAGGATACAGAGGTGTATGCCATCTGGTCTGGTGATTTGTCTATTTTAATCTTTTTAAGACACCGCTGTACTTCTTCCTGGGTCCGACAGGGCACCTTTAATAGCAAGACTTAGCATAATAACTTCATAAATTCATTTCTTCTGTAAAAAGCCAAACTCGGGTTCAGTTCCAAGTGGTACATTAACATTAACAATGGACATCATCCCATTAGTAGTAAATTAATAATTTGCAATAGCCATCTGGGGTACAACCACTTTACTATCCACTTTTCAAAAGTAGGGAGAGTGGCATAAAATCACAAAAACTACAAATTTTTGTCTAAAATGACAAAGGCATTTAATAATTGAAAGACTGAGGGAACCATATTTCAAGCTGAAATATAACACATTTTATGGTTTTAGCTCTCCCCACAGCTTTCGACTTTCAGTCTGTGCTTTTCAAAAGGAAGACTGCTTGACCATAATGTAATACCCTACTAACTGACTTTTAACATGGCATCTGATCCTGTCAGCACATCCAAAACTTCTAGACCTCTGTGTTGAATTACATGAAAAATTCTCAGGGTTTTTTTTTTAATGTGGATCTGGGCTTCAATGGAGAAGACCTAGGGGGAGGGCAAAAGTTGAAGGGTTTGGTTTTGCATGTGGAACCCAACCCAAATAAAAACAGTTTTCAAATGGACAATAGATTTAGCTGGATTTAAACACAGCATATGTCCATTTATTAACACCATAAATATAATTACAATCATGCATTACTTAATCTGAATTACGTTCTCCAGGATTCAGAACTAAAATTTATTCGAATTTCTTGTTGGACTGCGTGACTGCATAGTACTAGTTCTAGTAATTTGCATTATTGAAATGTAGTCTTTCCTCCATTCACTATATAGTTATCTGATGTAAGAACAGCTCCCATAGCTGTCTTGCTGTCTTGTTGTGTTGTAAGAACTCTGCTAAGCTATTAGAGTTATGTCTGACAACCACAGATGAGACAATATTTCTCTTGATCATCTTTGAGATGTTTCTACACTTTGATTGGTGTCCACCTGTGGTAAATTCAGTTGACCGGAGTGGTCTGTCTTTTTTTTTTTTTTGTAAATTCTTTATTTGTATTACGTTATGTTACAAACAAGGCAAGAATTATGGTAACAGAACAAAGCCGAAAAGTAGTGTAATCACATACATGGGGGGGGGGGTGGAAGGGGGGGGGTAGGTGGGGTATTGAGATATGGTGCCCATCGACATAAGAGTTACAGCACAACAAAGTTTCATGGACTCGTCAATAATATCAGTGAGTTTAAGGTGGTACCAGCCGGGTCCCAAGTTTTCCCATCCACAGTTATGTGGAGCGATATTGCTTCCAGGGTGACCATATAGCCGAGTACCGGTCCCTAGATCTAGTAACAAAACTAGAGATTTCCTCAAATTTACAGAGCTGATCTACCTTCTTTTCCCATTCCTCAGGGGTGGGAGCCAAGGTGCTAAGCCAATGAAGGGGTATGAGAGTTTTAGCTGCTGCAATAAGATGGGTGATCAGGTTTTGTTTAGAAGGTTTATAGGAGGGACCAGGCCGGGCTAGTACCACCTGCTCAATATTCAGACAAAAAGAAGGCGCGCAGACCTTCTGTATTGTATTTTCCACATGTCGCCAAAAGGGATGTACCAAATGGCAATGCCACCAAATGTGTGATAAGGTACCCTTATGAGAGCCACATCTCCAACACAGATCTGTAGGTGAGAGATTATGCGAGAATAGAAACTCAGGGGTCTTGTACCAGCGAGACAAGAGTTTATAGTGGTTCTCTTGTAACCGCACGCAAGGGGAAAAGTCTGTCTTGACCAATCATACTCAAGTTAAAACTATAAGACTTACACCTTGATATTTGAGCATGGTTAAGACATAAGCTATGGTGATATGCATGTGATTTGTCTCCCCACATGGACCTTGTCCCTCTCCTCAGATCCTACCTAGTATTACTGACAGACATCCATGCTCATAACTTAGTATCTGGACTATACTGCATTATTGGAGTTGCTTGTTATATTTACATGATAGGATTTGTGTTTGTGTTGGCACATAATAGTGGTCATTGAATCAGGTCATGTGAGTGACGTCCTGAGGCTCCTGATATTGGTTGTGTTGATCATTACCATCTGTAAGCATTGCTTATGCCCTGAGTAATAATTAACAACTTGTTCAGACAATATACTGGAGATCACTTACTAAAGATGAGCGATCTACAAGCCAGATTTAGTAAAACCACACCGGTGGGAGATCTGATCATTTTGTTAAGTAGCACATGTCTCTTAATAAATGTGTTGCCTCTTCTTCTTCTGCCAGAACTAAAATCTTCTCTGGGCAGGAGAAGAAACCACTTATGACAAACTGTATGATTTTTCTATGAAAGAAAAGTGGCTTAGAGCTATAAAATAATAAATATCCCTTAAAAATATTTCAGCTGTGAACCAAGAAAGAATTTTTCAATACTGGAGGAAAGGGTGCCAAGTACTGACAAAACAAGTAGAGGTTTATACCAGGTAAGACATCCCCTTTTTCCACGCTGAATTTGTTCCTATATTCTGGTTCCCCATTGGATTCCTTTCAAGATTGCCACCTCCTGCCACCATCTCAGACATTCCCACGCTGCCCTTTGGTTACACAGTACCTATGTCTTTGGAGCTAGCATTTTGCTCCTACATCTGGTGTTCGGCAGCCTGTAATTGGAAACGAGTGTTCATAATAATGATTGTTCCTGATAATGGACCTGACAATTGTGCTTTGTAAATCTGCCTTTAGACATTACTTGCATCATTCTGTGTGTACAAGTCTGAGGTAGTAGTGGCCTTCCTAAAAGGAATCTAAAAGTTACCAAAGGGGAGGAAAGAAGAGGAAATTTGAGGATCAGAAAAGCAAGGCACCAGATCTGAAAAGTCACTTGTAAGACACGTTTGTGGGGTGACCAAGAATAGAGTTAAAGGGTTTCTGTCACCAGTTTTTTCGGTATGAATCAGGCTGACATTAGAGATGTGCTAATGTCACCTGATTCCAAATATATATCTGTTTTATTTACTGGTGCCCACATTTTTATATAAAATGAACTTTTATTTTATGCTAATAAGGCTTCTAGGTGCAAAGGGCGTTACCTCTGCTCCTAGAGGCTCTGTTGATTGACAGGACCAGGCAGAGTAGAAACACTCCATTCACCATAGCTTTCAAGGACCTTCAATGATGTCATGACCATGTGATCAGTCACATGGTTTAGGAGGAGACAGGCTATTTGTGTGATCCTAACCATGTGACTGATCACATGGTCATGACATCATTGAAGGTACTTGAAAGCTATGGTGAATGGAGTGTTTCTTCTCTGCCTGGTCCTGTCAATCAACAGAGCCTCTAGGAGCAGAGGTAACGCCCCTTGCACCTAGAAGCCTTATTAGCATAAAATAAAAGTTCATTTTATATAAAAATGGGGGCACCAGTAAACAAAACACATATATATTTGGAATCAGGTGACATTAGCACATCTCTAATGTCAGCCTGATTCATACTAAAAAAACTGGTGACAGAAACCCTTTAAATAATATGAATACTTTGGCGTTCAGTCTCTGATGTAGTCATAAAGGTAAAACCTGGCCAGATGTGGGCTCCAGGGTTGTTTTACTGATGTGTAGTGATACAAGGCGATAGTTTGTACGTTTTATGGAATAAAGCAGGATATTTCATTTTAATAGTAGTCCTTTTTGTCCATCTCTCCCCCGTCCTGGATGCCTTCTGGCTTCCATCGAGTGGGGTGAGTAATGAAATCTGAACATTGAGAGGCTGTCCAGAGGCTGCGTAAAACCTGCTGTGAAAAGTTTTATGCTATAGGACAAAGTGGGCCCTGTCTGTGTGGTCATATTGCGGATAATCTTGACCAATCGTGCTGTGCAAGCAGTTTTAAAAAGACAAGTGACTTTTCAGCTCCAGTACATTGCTTTTCTATTTCTGTGACTGTTGTTATACCTGTACTCTTTGCTCCATATCTGTATTTTTGCAACATTTGAGGAATGGCGGGCATCAGGTACAGTATGTTGAATTGACATGTGTCATGTATAGTAGTTTAAAGATGTTGTCTCACCTCTTTCCTTTAGCGCTTCATGACTGGCAGCACAGGCAAACGGCGCTTGGGAGCTCTAACCCTGTCCCTTGCCTGTGCATGTGTGTTCCCGAGACTGCTAATGATTCAATAGTAGCCGTCTTCTGCTCAGCAGAAAAATAGCAGAGTACGAGGTAGTCGGGGAGGGGAGCCACTGGGAGTTGAGATAGGAGGTGGCCAGAGATAGAAGCTACTTTGCATGCGCGCAAGTCTAAGCACGATTGCTTCTATGATCTTGGTCACCAGAAAGGCCGTTTTTTTAATGTTAAAAAGAGACTTTCAGTCTATAAAGAGAAGAAAAAATCAGTCAAGTGAGGACAGGAGCCATTACTGAAAATGAAAGTAATTTAGTCAGTTACTCATATTACCACTTTACACATAATAAATGTCACATGCCGAGATGAGATAGACCCTTTAAGGGCAGCCACCTACTAGTGGAGACTGATGTGATGTGCTGATAACTAGAGATGAGTGAATCTATTCGCTGCTTCATAGATTCGTTACGAATCCACCATTTTTCCTACTCCAAAGCGAATCCGGATTATTCAAAATGTTCTTAAAAGTTTGACCGCTAACGCTACGTACACTACTTATGCTACATATGCTATGTAGACATTCTTTTTGCCCCCCTTGGCCCCCAGAAGCGGGAAAATTATGATACGAGCCCTCAAGAGCGGGAAAGTGAATATACGCCCCCCCACAGAAGTGGGAAAAATAGCCCGGCCCACCGGGAACTAACTATTCTCACATATAGGGAGTGAAGACTCCTCCCTCATTACTCTGCCCTCCTCTCCAGTTCAAGCCAGCGGTGAACAACATACCACAGCATGGCAAAATAACTGCGACCAAAGTGGGGAGAGATGACGTTTGGAAGCGAGTACCCCGACCCACCGTCCAGTTCAGAGGAGATAACAGTGTCACAATTGGCCAAGAGAATCCCACTGGCTCCTGACTCATTGTGGAGGCGGGTGGGGCGTCAACTCCACTGCCCAGGAGGAGTACAACAACACCTTCCATGCGGCAGAATCCCACTGTGCCTGCATCAGTGACGGCCCAGACCCTATGGGACTACAAGAATACGGTGGAGGACTGGGTCATCCAAGTACTGGACCATCTGAGGCTGGGAGACCCTACACTGGAACGGCGTAAGGGAACCATCCTATGGTTTTCAGTGGAGCGAGGCTGTGTCTAACTTGCGGAAAGGGAAGTACTTTGTGGGCCGCAGGTCTGAGAAACGGTCTTACCTGCTCCTGTGCCGGCAGGAGTATCTGGAAAAGTGAAGGCGCAAGTGGCTGCAGCACTCACCAGTGTGACCACCACCTGAACAAGTCTGACTTCTGGCAGAAAAGGGCAGTGGAGCACAACCACGGCAGCCAGCTTGGCCTACAGGAGGCATGTGTGTCCTCTAATGTCATTCAGCAGCAGTTCCAACGAGGAGGACTTCAGGTCCCTCATCTGAGGAACCCTTCTACTGGCTGATTTAAAGGACACCTCTGGACCTATGAGAGCCACAACATGGACTGAACCTGACAGGTGAGAGCTAGTTGGCACTTGTTCTTACTTTATGTTGTTTTTATTGCCCCCTGTTTGACCCTCACCCAGATGGAAAGTGCTTGTCAGGACTCCCCCCCCCCCATTCTGCAAAAAATTCCCAGTTGCGTCTAAGCGTGCCTATTTTCCTTTTCCCCCCTTCTCAGATTATTTGGGAGCCCTCTTTTCAAAAAGGGTTCTCTATTTGCTGCTATTTGCTATCCGTATGGATTACACGTTATTTGTTTGGATTACAAAATTACCTCACGTGGATTACAATTTAATTTTGGACTGTGTTCCAGGGTTTTATGTCAAGCAGCCATAAGGAGAGACTCAAACGTATATCTGAGCCTATTATGCTTGCAAATGTGAAATTATTATTATTATGCACTAAAATGTTTGCATAATTATGTCTTTGCTGTATTTTAGCATAGTAATACAGTTTTTACAGATTCAGCAACGTTCAAGCACTTTAGCCCATTGTTTGTATTATTTTTCAGGTACTGTAATGTGTCCTATTATGCACTTATTGTATGGTGTTTTTTGTAAATGATGCACTTAGCCAGATAGCTAACAGTGAGCACCTTACTTTTCTACCTCATATGGACTGCCTCTGAGGACTGTACGCCGCGGCCTAGCCGCATGCATATGATGCTATTGCGAGTCAATAGTACGCTAAGGATTCATACGCACTTTTTACGCTATGCTTACTCATTCAGTTCAGTAGCGTACTTTTAACAACACTTAGACTGTATGTTCGTAATTTGTGCAGTAATGTTCAAAAAACAATGATTATTTTTTAACGCAAATTCAACCAAATAAATTTGCATTAAGAAGGAATCTTGTCATAAATTCACTGATTGTTCGCCGAAGCCAAGTTTTGATGATTCGCTCATCTCTACTGATAACAAACATGGGTGGCCCGCTAAAAGAACAAGAACTTTGCTGTGCTGCCACCACCTGTCCTGCAGAACAACACAGGATTTTACTATCCCACTGTCCTTGGCTTGTTGACCTATTATTAATCCAGTTCTATAATGTAATATTTTAGTTTATTCACTTTAAAAAGACAGGGATACAGGTAAAAGTCCTGAATTCAAGGATGTCTTATGTATTCCAGCAGAAATTATGTTGATTAGTTAGCAGGATGTGATATATAAATCTAAAAATTACTTGCTTCCATATTCCACTATTAGCATCAGATTTGTGCCTCATGGTCCCTTTTTGGAAATATTACATTGTCCAACGTGTCATTGTCAATTGATCTGGACATGACATTTTACAGCATTGTCACTTTGTCCTTTAGTTTAATACCTTAGTGTAACATTAGTTTTGAAAGACTGGGTGGTTTATATTTTATTGGTTCCAAACTAAATCCACAGTGGCTTTGCCCTTAATGTACCCTTAATTTAAACTTAAAACTTCGGTCTTGTCTTTTCTCAACCTGACAATACCTGTAGTCATTCCTTTAATCAATCTTGATTCTCATGTGGCCTTAGATGGATGACATAAGAACCTTCATGTTGACTCCTGATGAGAAGCTGGCTCGTCATCTAAACTGGAGGTTCCAGCATAAAGACAGCTGGACGTTGCCTCAAGAGACCATCACATCACAACCCCTCTCTTCTAGAAAATGCCAGCAGGTAAGATGTTCTTTATTTTTGCTACATAATGTCTTATGACGCAGAAGAACTGAAGCTGGCACATATGGTAATCAAGGGATGTACTTAGATTTTAGTTAAAAAACACACAAGTTGATATAGTTCAGCCTAGTAGGGTATCGTCATATGATCAGGTTTCCTGATGCATTCTTGGAAGCCAAAATCAGGAGTGTATCATAACAGGAGAGAAAGTATAAAGGACAAGTGACTTCTCCTCATTTTTGAATTCACTCCTGGTTTTGGCTTCCAAAACTGCATCAAGAAACCTGACTGTGTGGCCGTACCCTTAGTATGAAGTATATATATATATATATATATATATATATATATATATTTATGACAGGTATAAAGCCTCCCTTTCAACATCATATACCATTTTATTTTGTATTTTTTATTTTGTATGTTGTCTTATAACTAGATACTAAATAAAATGCTACAATATGGTACATAGATGTCAATTATGCCCATGAAACCTCCTGCCAAAGTGCCAAGTGGAAAAGATGGAAGCCAAAAAGAAGCAGCAAGTATCACTATTAGAGATGAGCGAGTAGTGAAATATTCGAAAGTTCGAAATTCGATTCGAATAGACCGCGATATTCGACTATTCGACCGAATATCGAATCCCATTAAAGTCTATGGGAAAAAAATGCTCGCCACTTGGAAATCTCAATTCGACCACTTGGAGGTCACCAAGTCCACCCTGAAACCTCAGAAAAGGATGCCAACACTGCTGGAATGCAACTGGGACAGCAGGGGAAGCATGTCTGGGTGCATATAACGCGCCCAAGTCGCACTATTACGCCACTATCACAGCCTCTCAACAATGCACTCCAAAGACAATATAACCTCTCTGTAAAGTGAGACCATACAAGGAAACCTTCTTTCCTCTACATTGCCATGGACCCCAAGCCAAACTAGACAAAAAAGAAGATAAAATTCTGCACCCCTTAAAATCACGTTGCCTATGACAACCACAGATGGCATAGGCAAGGGGGAAAGCAATCAAGCCATCACTATTTTTCCCTCTGTGCCATCCCTGCCTTGCCCAGGCACATGTCCCAAAACATCATCCACGCCCGAGTAACACGGTTACTGCAAAAGGCCATTTGACCACCAACACTTTGGTTTGAGGCCGGGGATGCTACATCTCCCTGACGGCACACTGGGTGAATGTTGTGGAGGCGGGGACGGGCAAACCTGCTACCCCCACCCAAGTTTTGGGCCTTGGTTCTGTCTGGATTTCCGCAACCCTTACAGACAGCTCGGCAAACCCCTCCTTCTCCTTCTAGATTCTCCTTTTAAATCTGTCCACCACCCAGTCAAGTCCACAAAGTCCAGTCTCGTTGATAGCCTGCAGAAACTGCAGGGACCTCACTCTGACCCTCCTTCCTCCCACCCTGCCCAATGTTATCAACCCAGTGTTCCCACCCATGCAAGAATCGCAGGAGCTATCTGAGGATTTTGTTTGTTCTGATGCCCAAACACTGGAGCAAGCTCCATCTCTAGCTGATGGTGGTGTGGAACGGGCACTAAAGTGTAAAATGATTAGGGACGATGATGAGACACAGTTGCCAGCAAGGGAGGCTGTTGGAGCAAAGTGAGGCAGTGTAAGAGGAGATGGTTGAGTATGACGAAGTCAGTGACCCGACCTGGCCCAAGTGTCATGTCTAGCAGGTAAAGCAGTGGGATGTTGAGGGATGCGTAGGACCACAAAAGGCAGGAAGAGGCCGTGGGCTGGCCAGAGGCTCATGGAGAAGGCAGGCTAGAGCCCGCAGGGCCGCATCTCTTCCCTATAACAGGCCCCCACACAAAGCTCTCCCATCGAGGGCTCTTAGGTCCTTGTTGTGAAAATATTTTAATGAGTGCGCAAAGTTAGCTTGAGGTGAGCCCTCGAAAAAATTATATGGAGGCCAAGAGGTGAGCCCTTGAAAAAATTAAATGGAGGCCAAAGAGGTGAGACCTCTTAAAAATTGTATTAAGGCCCAAGAGGTGAGCCATAATAAAAATTGTTTGTAGGCCCAAGAGGTGAGCCATGAAAAATTGTTTGTAGGCCCAAGAGGTGAGACCTCTTAAAAATTGTATTAAGGCCCAAGAGGTGAGCCATAATAAAAATTGTTTGTAGGCCCAAGAGGTGAGACCTCTTAAAAATTGTTTGTAGGCCCAAGAGGTGAGCCATGAGAAAAATTGTTTGTAGGCCCAAGAGGTGAGACCTCTTAAAAAATTGTTTGTAGGCCCAAGAGGTGAGACCTCTTAAAAATTATGTGGAGGCCCAAGAGGTGAGACTTCTTAAAAATTGTTTGTAGGCCCAAGAGGTGAGCCATGAGAAAAATTGTTTGTAGGCCCAAGAGGTGAGACCTCTTAAAAATTATGTGGAGGCCAAAGAGGTGAGACCTCTTAAAATTGTTTGTAGGCCCAAGAGGTGAGCCATGAGAAAAATTGTTTGTAGGCCCAAGAGGTGAGACGTCTTAAAAATTATGTGGAGGCCAAAGAGGTGAGACGTCTTAAAAATTGTTTGTAGGCACAAGAGGTGAGACCTCTTAACAATTGTATTAAGGCCCAAGAGGTGAGCCATAATAAAAATTGTTTAGTAGGCCCAAGAGGTGAGACCTCTTAAAAATTGTTTGTAGGCCCAAGAGGTGAGCCATGAGAAAAATTGTTTGTAGGCCCAAGAGGTGAGACCTCTTAAAAATTATGTGGAGGCCCAAGTGGTGAGACCTCTTAAAAATTGTTTGTAGGCCCAAGAGGTGAGCCATGAGAAAAATTGTTTGTAGGCCCAAGAGGTGAGACCTCTTAAAAATTATGTGGAGGCTAAAGAGGTGAGACCTCTTAAAAATTGTTTGTAGGCCCAAGAGGTGAGACCTCTTAAAAATTGTTTGTAGGCCCAAGAGGTGAGCCATAAATATATATATTTTTTTTATTTTACGGAGCAATTCTACGGCGGTTAAGGAGGAGGAGGTGGAGGAGGAAATGGCACTTCATACAGATGGCACTTCACTTTTGGCTGCTTTCCACTGTTGGAGAAGCAAAGTCCGGGTCAATCCACTTGCTGTTCATTTTGATTAGCGTCAGCCTGTCGGCACTGTCGGTTGACAGGCGGCTGCGCTTATCGGTTATAATGCCCCCGGCTGCGCTGAACACCCTTTCTGATAACACGCTGGCGGCAGGGCAGGCAAGCACCTCCAAGGCGTACAGGGACAGTTCCAGCCACGTGTCCAACTTGGAGACCCAGTAAGTGTAGGACGCCGAGGGATCGGGGAGGACAGGGGTACGGTCTGCCAGGTACTCCCGCAACATCCGCCGATACTTGTCCCTCCTGCTGATAGCGGGCCCCGCAGTGATGGAAGTTGCACGAGGGGGTGCCATGAACGTGTCCCACACCTTGGAGAGTGTTCCCCTGGTGGCTGTGGGCCTGATCGATGTTGTGGGACTCTGGGAGACCCTCTCCTCTCTGCCGCCAGCGATGGTGGGTGGGAAAATCTCCATCATGTTCTGCACGAGTTCCCTCTGGTATTCCAGCAATCGATTCGTCCTCTCCTCTACCGGAATAAAAGAGGAGACGTTATCTTTATACCGGGGGTCCAGGAGTGCGAAGACGCCGGTACAGTTTGTTCTCCACTATCCGGACAACACGTGTGTCCCGGGAAAAGCAGCTCAGCATGAAGTCAGCCATGTGTGCCAGACTCTGAATAGGCATGACGTCACTGCCCCCACCAGAAGGATCACTTGCCATTTCCTCCTCTTCCGCCTCCTCTCCGCCCCATCCACGCTGAACCAATGGGACGCACACAGCCTGACTGCTACCCTCGCCGCCAGCATCCTCCTCCTCTTCCACAGCCACCTCCACGTCGTCCTCCTCCTCCTCCTCCTGCAACTGCCACCGAGAAGCAGACAAAAGTGTGGTCTGACTGTGTAGCTCCGTTGCGTCTCCTCCTACCCCCGTCTCCTCTGCGTGCAATGCGTTCTCCCTTATTGCGATGAGCGATTCTTTAAGGACGCATAGGAGCGGGATGGTTACGCTCACTATAGCGTCCTCGCTGCTGACCTTCTTGGTGGACTCCTCAAAGATACGCAGTACATCGCATATGTCTGCCATCCATGGCCACTCGTGGTTGGCAAACTGAGGGAGCTGAGTTGGAGGCACGCGTGGATTCATAATCTGGTACTCCATCAATGCTCTCTGCTGCTCACACACCCTGGCCAACATGGAATAGGTGGAATTCCAGCGAGTCGGCAGGTCGCACAACAGCCGATGTTGAGGCAAATGGAGGCGTTGCTGGAGTTTTTTTAAGCTAGCAGCAGCTACAGTTGACTTCCGAAAGTGAGCGCACAAGCGCCGCACTTTCACCAGTAGCTCTGCCAGGTTGGGGTAAGTCTTTAGAAATTTTTGGACTACCAGATTAAAAACGTGGGCCAGGCATGGTACGTGATTGAGTTCGGCAAGCTCCAGAGCCGCCACCAGGTTACGGCCGTTATCGCACACGACCATGCCTGGTCCTAGCTGCAGCGGCGACAGCCACATCTCCGTCTGCTGCAATATGGCGTCCCTCACCTCTGGGGCGCTGTGCTTCCTGTCGCCCAAGCTGATGAGCTTAAGCACCGCCTGCTGACGTCTCCCCGCGCCAGTGCTGCAACGCTTCCAGCTAGCGGCTGAGGGCGATGTTAAGGCAGAGGAGGAGGAGGAGGAGGAAGAGGAGGGGGGTTTATCAGAACCCGTGCTGGCAATCTTAGGCGGGGGTGGTAGGTAGGCCGTCTCTGTTTGCGACCCCGTCCCCGCTTCCACAACATTCACCCAGTGTGCCGTCAAAGAGATGTATCGTCCCTGGCCGCAAGCGCTTGTCCACGAGTTGGTGGTCAAGTGGACCTTTGCGCTGACTGCGTACCTCAGGGCCCGCCTGATGTTACGCGACACGTGCTGGTGCAGGGCGGGGACGGCACTCCGGGAAAAGTAGTGGCGGCTGGGGACGGAATAGCGAGGTGCGGCAGCCGCCATCAGGTCGCGGAAGGCCTGCGTCTCCACAAGCCTAAACGGCAACATCTCCAGGGCCAGCAGTTTGGAGATGTGGCAGTTTAAGGCTTGGGCTTAGGGGTGACTTGAGGCGTACTTCCGCCTGCGGTCGAACGCCTGCGAGATGGACAGTTGATGGGACGAGGAGTGTGAAGGTGCAGGCGAAGATGTGGGGGAAGGGGAGGCTGAAGGAGAAGGCCCCAAAGTAGCCGAGGCAGAGGCAGATGTGGAGGTGTCCTGGCTGGAGGTCTGGACCGCAGTGGCAGCACACAACAAAGGGGAAGAGGCAGTGGCAGCAAGACCGGGCGCAGGTTGTATTGCGTTTGCTCTCTCCCACTCAGCCCAGTGCTTGACTTCCAAGTGACGCCGCATGCCTGAGGTGGTCATATTGCTCTTCTCAGAGCCCCTACTCAGTTTTGAGTGGCAGAGTGTGCAAACCGCGCTCAGTTTGTCATCCGCACAAACATTAAAAAATCTCCACACCACAGAAGTACGAGGCCTCGATGGGGGAGCTTCGTGCGACTGCCTGCTGCCGGGAACAGCTTTCGGCCCTGCTGGCTGTGGCCTCACTTCTCTGTCTGGACTGTCCTCTGCCTGTGGAAATCCCTCTGCCTGTGGACATCCCTCTGCCTGTGGACATCCCTCTGCCTCTGGACATCCCTCTGCCTCTGGACATCCCTCTGCCTCTTGCTGCCTTTTTGGTGCTGCGCAGACCACCACCTCTCCACTGCTTTCCCCGCTGGACATCACCCCTGGCCAAGTGGGGTCGGTTCATTTCGTCATCCACCACCTCCTCTTCCACTTCCTCACTCTGCTCCTCCTCCTGCCCACTGGACATTCCAACAGCCTCCCTTGATGGCAACTGCGTCTCATCATCATCATCGCTCATGATAACAGATGCTGGTTCAGGGTCCACATCAGCAGGAGATGGCGAATACTCAAGTGGTTGGGCATCACTACAAACAAATTCCTCTGCTAGCTCCTGGGATTCTTCGGACATCTGAAAAAGGACCCGAAAAGAGCTCCTGGGAGGGGTCAATGGTGGGATGACTCTGTTGGCCAGGTGTGGAGGAAGGAGGGTCAGAGTGAGACTGTGTGGATGACTGGCTGGTGGACAACTGTGTGGAAGCGCTATCGGCTATCCATTGCACCACCTGTTCAACCTGCTCAGGCCTCAACAGCGGTGTAACCCGCCCCCTGCTTAACTGTCCCATAAAGGCAGGGATTCTGGATGAGTGGGATCCTGGCTGCCCCTCACCAGCACGCATTGTATCCCCACTGGCTTCAACAAGGCCCCCAACAGCATTTCCGCGCCTCGTCCACGTCCGATTCCGCTAGCCCTACGCATTTTTTTTTTTGGTTACAATATTTTGCCTTCACAGCCGTATACTACCAGTTCAGACGGTGTGTATTAACACCACGTATATAAAATACTTTTGCAAGCACGCAGAACGCACAGTACAGGTGCCAAAGAAAAGGCCTAGTTTTTTAATATTTCTAGGTACACAGCCGTGTACTAACAGGTCAGACGGTGTGTATTAACACCACGTATATAAAATAATTTTGCAAGCACGCAGACCGCTCAGTACAGTAGACAAGAAAAGGCCTTTTTTTAATATTTCTAGGTACACAGCCGTGTACTAACAGGTCAGACAGTGTGTATTAACACCACGTATATAAAATAATTTTGCAAGCACGCAGAACGCACAGTACAGGTGCCAAAGAAAAGGCCTAGTTTTTTAATATTTCTAGGTACACAGCCGTGTACTACAGGTCAGACGGTGGGTATTTACACCGCACGTATATAAAATACTTTTGCAAGCACGCAGAACGCCACAGTACAGTAGACAAAGAAAGGCCTTTTTTTTTATATTTCTATGTACACAGCCGTGTACTAACAGGTCAGACGGTGTGTATTAACACCACGTATATAAAATAAGTTTGCAAGCACGCAGAACGCTCAGTACAGTAGAACAAGAAAAGGCCTTTTTTTGTTATATTTCTAGGTACACAGCCGTGTACTAACAGGTCAGACGGTGTGTATTACACCACGTATATAAAATTTTTTGCAAGCACGCAGAACGCACAGTACAGGTGCTAAAGAAAGGCCTGTTTTTTAATATTTCTAGGTACACAGCCGTGTACTAACAGGTCAGACGGTGTGTATTAACACCACGTATATAAAATACTTTTGCAAGCACGCAGAACGCACAGTACAGGTGCCAAAGAAAAGGCCTAGTTTTTTAATATTTCTAGGTACACAGCCGTGTACTAACAGGTCAGACGGTGTGTATTAACACCACGTATATAAAATACTTTTGCAAGCACGCAGAACGCTCAGTACAGTAGACAAAGAAAAGGCCTTTTTTTTAATATTTCTAGGTACACAGCCGTGTACTAACAGGTCAGACGGTGGGTATTAACACCACGTATAGAAAATACTTTTGCAAGCACGCAGAACGCACAGTACAGGTGCCAAAGAAAAGGCCTTTTTTTTTTATATTTCTAGGTACACAGCCGTGTACTAACAGGTCAGACGGTGTGTATTAACACCACGTATATAAAATAATTTTGTAAGCACGCAGAACGCTCAGTACAGTAGACAAAGAAAAGGCCTTTTTTTTTTTATATTCTAGGTACACAGACCGGTGTGCTAACAGGTCAGACGGGTGGGTATTTACACCACGTATATAAAATACTTTTGCAAGCACGCAGAACGCACAGTACAGTAGACAAAGAAAAGGCTTTTTTTTTTTATATTTCTATGTACACAGCCGTGTACTAACAGGTCAGACGGTGTGTATTAACACCACGTATATAAAATACAGTTTGCAAGCACGCAGAACACTCAGTACAGTAGACAAAGAAAAGGCCTTTTTTTTTTATATTTCTAGGTACACAGCCGTGTACTAACAGGTCAGACGGTGTGTATTAACAGGTACCACGTATATAAAATAACTTTTTCGCAAGCACGCAGGAACGCCACAGTACAGGTCCAAAAGAAAGGCCTAGTTTTTTTAATGATTTCTAGGTACACAGCCGTGTACTAACAGGTCAGTTACCGGTGTGTATAAGACTACGTATATAAAATTATTTTGCAAGAGAACGCACAGTACAGGTTCCAATGAAAAGGCCAATTTTTTTATATTTCTAGGTACACAGCCGTGTACTAACAGATCAGACGGTGTGTATGAACACTACGTATATAAATTATTTTGCAAGAGAACGCACAGTACAGGTGCCAATGAAAAGGCCTATTTTTTTTATATTTCTAGGTACACAAGCCGTGTACTTAACAGTTCAGACGGTGGGTATTAACACCACGTATATACAATTATTTTGCAAGGAGAACGCAAAGTACAGGTGCCAATGAAAAGGCTTTTTTTTTATATATTTCTAAGGTACACAGCCGTGTACTAACAGATCAGACAGTGTGTATGAACACTACGTATATACAATTATTTTGCAAGAGACGCACAGTACAGGTGCCAATGAAAAGGCCTATTTTATTATATTTCTAGGTACACAGCCGTGTACTAACAGATCAGACGGTGGGTATTAACACCACGTATATAAAATTATTTTGCAAGAGAACGCACAGTATAGGTGCCAATGAAAAGGCCTATTTTTTTATATTTCTAGGTACACAGCCGTGTACTAACAGATCAGACGGTGGGTATTAACACCACGTATATAAAATTATTTTGCAAGAGAACGCACAGTACAGGTGCCAAAGAAAAGGCCTTTTTTTTTATTTCTAGGTACACAGCCATGTACTAACAGGTCAGACGGTGGGTATTTACACGTGGTATACAAAAAGGGTATTGCAGGCACACAGAACCCAGAACACTAGAGCCAAATAAACTGTATTTAAAAAAAAAATAAAAAATTCACAGCCGTATACTGCCAGATCAGATGGTGCATATACACACTAGGTATATAACAGGGTTTTGCAGCCAAAAAGAACGCAGAACAGTAGTGCCAAATATAGTTTTGTATGTAGCAGAGCACCTAATAAACCACTAATGCCTCTCTCTGTCCCTACTCGAGCAGCTATCCCTGAATACAGCAGCCGTTCTCTGCAGAGTGTATATTGTAGTAAAGCTATCACTGTACTGCACTATAGTAGCCCTGATAAGGGCTTTTAATCACGCTCCTGCCTGTCCAACAGCTTAAACCTATCTGTCCCTTCTCCAGCCTCTGTCCCTGACTAAGTTCACGCAGCATATGCGAACGAGCAGGAAAAGCTGAGTTTTTAATATTCGAGGTCACATGGTTTTTCCAGCCAATCCATGTAGACGCCGTTTTCGCGCTTCCAGCGTGCTCCACGGGCCTGTCATACCCCCCCTTCATGTTGATTGGTGGAAAAAGAGCGCCAGGGAAGGTGGGAGGGGAAACAAATTCTAAGTGCGCCATCGCCGTTATACTCGATTGAAATCGAGTATGCCGAATAGCGTAGTATTCGATCGAATACCGGCTCGATCGAACACTACTCGCTCATCTCTAGTTTTTACCACATAAGGTGACACATGTCAGATTTGAAGAATGGGGCTCCGGCATTTGGTCCAAACTGGCTGTCGCTTGAAGGGGTTAAACATTGCTGTGCTTCCTGTTACATTCAAAGTGCTAAATCCAGTGCCAGACGCTTCAAGGAACAGTTGATCAGTGTCAGAGCACAAGTGTTAGACCCCCATTAATTGGTTATTAATTAACTTTCCTGAATATACAGTTGGTCATCAATATCAGGAGCCAGGAAAACCCCTTTGATGGCATATCCTCAGAAAAGGCCATCAATATCAGATTTGCAAGAGTCCAACACCCAGCATTCCTGCTATTCAGGTGGAACTTCATAGCTTCCTCTATTGTGTTCTGGATGAGCTGGTAACTGTATCAATGCTCCAGTTGAAGTGAATAGGAGCAGTTCTGCAGTTCTCAGCTTAATCCACTATACAATGGAAGGGCATATGTCAATCTGGTGCACCAGAGATAAGGTAGAGCAGGTGTCTATAGCAGGTGCTGCTATTTTACTTAGATGAAATAAGGGTAGATCCAGCACTTACCCGTGGAGATTCAACTTTATTTCCTCACATTAAAATATTCATTAAAAGGAGGGCAATCTGATAAGAGGCTTATGCATTTTGAGCCTCAAGTAAGAGCCATGTTTCTTTGAGGTTTGAAATGCATATGAGGAATTAAAGTTAAAGCTTTTATATTTCTCCAATGTGCTGAATTCAACTTCTTCTCATCTGTGCATTTTTATACTGTAGATTAAAACTATGAAATGCAGTTACAGCTATCAACATGTTGTAATTTAATGGTTTCAATCTGCATAGTTAGTATTTGCTTGTAAGCCACTTTGATACTCCTTGGTCAGATTCTTATTACTAAGGTTCATTATATCATCATTCTCTAAACCACAAATATATATGTGCTCATAGAAGCTCTAGTGCATGAGCAACACCACTGATTTGTTCTTCAAGGTTGTAACTTTTATAAATGTTAAAATATCTGGTTGCGATCCTAGTGTGATAGCACTGTAAAACAATTTAAAAGAAAAACCTCAAATTTCATGGGATAATATGGGTTGAAAATCCAGCAAATATATGCATATGTGTTTCCTTGGAAATTAATTTTCATTAGCAGTTGAGCTTAAACTATCATTAAATAGTATCCGTCATTAAGACAAGAATGAAATGTGTGAAACATATTCACCTTTTTCTTAGGCACATGCTGACATAATGTATGATTGAATAAATTTATGGTACAAAGTTTTTTGTGTATTAAATATATTATTTATTAAATGTGTTGCTAGCAGCTGTTTTAGTAGTGGTTGGATAATTTCTTTTAATGTTCTCTGTAGGAGATAAATATATGCATTATTTATTTCTAAGGAGGTACAAAAGAGATATTATACATTATGGAAGCAGATGAGCTGCCAGTACCAGAATATTAACACATGCATTTTCTGTTCATACCTTCAGGTTACGTTCACATTGTCCAGAATATCTCTTATAATGGACTTGAAAAACTATCTCAATTTGGAGGAGGTAACTGCTAAATAATGCAGCAACATGCATAATGGTCGAGATTTTCCTATACCAGTCTTAGTAAAATGAGCACTGGAGAAAGATGTACCAAATTTATTAAGAGGCTCCTTTATTGCAAATTTTAAAATTGGTGAGTAGCTAAAAAAGTTGCAAATTTTGGCATAAATATGATGTACACCATAATTTGCAACTTTTATACCTCACTATGGCATAAGAACATTGAGAAATCTCCTCCAATGTTCTTATAGGAGTTCAGAAACAGAACTACTCTGATTCTGGTTCTGGGTCTGCAGCTTGTCAAAACAGCTGACCAGAGTAAGAGTAGAGTACTTAGAGTAAGTCATGAATGTCAAATTGACGAGGGTCCTACTCCCAACACCCCACTGATCAGCTGTTTTGAGAAGCTGCAGTGCCAGAACCAGAATCAGAGTAGTTCTGTTTTAGCCAGGCATGGCCACTACACAGTGTACAGAGCTAAGTAGTTCTGATGCCTGATTCCGGCAACATAGCTATTGAAAACTTCTCACCAGCAGGGGTGCTGGGAGTCTATCTCCGGCCAAATTGATATTAATGACCTATCCTTAGGATAGGTCATCACTTGTTAAAACCTGGTAAATTCTTGTAATACAGTAGCTGTTTTTAAAAGGTCTCTAGATGGTAGACATCGGTAGGAAGAGTAATTAAGCAAGTGAAATTTTTCTAGTGTGACATAGCCAGCTGCAGAAGTTGCCTCTATATCCATTGAAATACTGTAAACATGCACGTAGAAACCCTTTTAAATAAAAGAATTGACCTTTATAATCTCAGCTAGATAAGTTTCCATTTTTCTCAATACTGAACAAATAATTGATTGTGTGTAAGTAAAATACTCTAGACTAATCAGCGTTAATTAAAAAATTGACATCTATTCTGGTAGATTGTCATGACAAATTTCTGAGGGCACAAGAATTTATCTATTCTCATATTTGATCCTCCTTTGCTACAAATTTGCAAAAGAACCATTATTTTTATGTTTTGTCTTTTCCTTTTCTCTTTCTTTCTTGGCCAATGTTAGTCTAACAGTTCATCTGTAGTAATCATGGAAGTTTTTCAATGTTGCACACTTTTATAATAAAAGTAGTCTTTTTCATTCTACTTTCTTAGAGTAAGAACTATAGTACAAGGGTAATACTATTTATAAAGCTAGTTAAGGCTCATCGATGGATGCAACTTTTTAAAGATTTGGCTCTTACAAAGGCAAATAGAAAACAATGCCGTTGTGTACGTAGGTGCTTGTGACTTTCCTATTTTAGGCATTGACTAATGACTATTGACATAGATGAGTGCTTGTCCTAAGCTTTTGTGTGATTCCTCCTCTGCCTTATACAGTGTTATTAAATGGACTCCGCTAAAATCAATAAACTTGTTGTAATGTAGCCATCAAATTTGTTTGCATTGGACTCTGCTCAGAAGTTGTAATTTGTGTCACTAGGCTGACTGTGCTGCATTGCAGAGATATCTGGAATTTTAAGTTCACTTTTAAAAAGCTCCCTTTGCTTTCTTACAGATTGGCTTGAGTTCTTCCAGGATTTCTTCCAAGATAGCTTTAGCACTCTTACTCAGCATGGAGAAGGTGATATTATGAATACTATAGTTAATGACATAGGCTACAGTCACACGGACCCATCCATTTCTATGGGGCTGCAAAAGAGCGTGTGCTGTCCGCATCCATTGCTCTGTGCCGTGGCACCACAAAAAGAATAGAGCATGTCCTATTCTTGTCGGCAATTGCGGACAAGAATAAGCATTTCTATGATAGCCGCTGCATGTGCGGGTCCACAAATTGCGGAACGCACATGGGCCGGTATCAGTGTTTTGCGGATCTGCAATATGCAGATCCGCAAAACACAATGGTCGTGTGAATGTAGCCATATAAGAACTTTTGTAGCTACACAAGCCCACTAGTAAACTATGGATACCCAGATGGATTTGCCATAACTCATAGATACTTGTGATATCACATGTAATGCTTTCTTTTGGAATGAAATGCAATACAAATTTACTTTAAAAAGAGACAAATGGAAGGATAGGCTGCTCAAATAAGACTGACAAAGCAGAGTTTATTTCATACATTTCTAAGAAATATTGTCAGAACTAAATACTTTTTTTACTAAAATGTGTACATGTTTAGCTAGAAATACATTTTTATTATATTTTATAAACAATGTTTGTCTTCTCCATCCTGGATGTATTCTGACATACTGCTGTTCAGTTCCATTCAGCATGAAATCCATCACAAGATTTCCATCTGTAGCTCGTTTCTATGCTCTTTAAAACAAAACTCTAAGCTAACATTTTCACAACCAAATAAGATGAATAAAAGTGGATGTCAGATTTGTGAGTGTTTAGGAGAGCAGAGAGAATGCAGACTGAGTTGTTAGAGAGCTTGTCCAACACATTTCACACTAAATTAATCTGAGCAGGCTGCAAAAGGTTGAACATTTTTAATAAAATACAATGACAATTGTCAGATTTTGTTGTTTTTTTTCCCATCAGAATGGGCTCAGTTTTCCCAGAACTTATTTCATGACGTCTTCAATAAACTTACTCTGTATGGAGAAGGTAACTATAAATCATTGTATAAGGTATAACTATTATTTACCAACTCTCACTCCTGAGGCTAGTGAAGATCGCTTTCTCAGTTACTCCGTCCATTTCCTAAACTTATATACTGTATGTCATGTCACTGTATGTATTGTCACTGTATATAATGTCATTGGATAATACTATTGAGGGGGGCTCTGACAATAAAATTTTCAGTCCGCCCCCCCACCCCCACCCGGCGTGCCACATAGGTCCAGGTCCCGTACCAGCCACTTCCCCTACTTCTACTATAGTTACACTCCTGGGCTCAATATATAAATTTACTGTTATAAGATTCCAAATGTTTAAGGCATCATTCTTTTCTAAGTTTTTTTAGATTATTCTCAGTTCTTCCAGAATCTCATCCATGAAGGACTTAATACAGTCACTCAGTTTGGAGAAGGTAAAATGATTCAATATTTTTATGAGACAACATTAATTAACATAAAACAGTTTTAAATCTATATGTTGAGTGCTTCTACACAGTTAATTTTACACTGTAATCTTTCACACTGCAATCATTTTTTATCTTTTTTTTTACTTTGTATTGGAGTGACATATTTATATAGACATTTCTCTTCATACAATAACAGTCACAAGGGAATTCAAAGGACTATTTATCAAAGTATTTACTCCAGTATTGTGGCACACCATATTTGTGCAATAATTTGCAACTTTTAACTTCTCAATACTTTTTAGAAGTTTTGAGAAAAGTGTGTGGGCTTAGCGGGAGTGGAGTTGTCTCCCAACAGATTTACTATAATTTATGCCAAAGACTGACGTAAATGATAGTTCAAATCTACAACAGCTGATAGCTGACTGCCTAAAAATGTTGGCAAATTATAAGGAGCCTCTTAATAAATTTGGTATATTCTGTGCTGACGGACTTATACTAATACTGACATTTGTAATATCTGCCCCGCAGTCTTTTGGATGATGGTTCACTTTAGAGGTGTTTATTCTAGTCTGTACCACACCAAAAAAAGGTATTGAGACAGTGATTATGGAGTGCTGCTCCATCAGTGCGTTCCTCAATTGAAGCCTCTATGATAGACAATAGAAGCTGAGCTATAAGCCGCATACAATTTCCCATATGTCTGTGAGGGGCATAGATCCGCTTACCAAAACATAATGCACACATTTACTGTGAATGAGAATTCAGTCACATTTTTGGCTGAAAGAATGCTGTATGCTTTATTTGTTTTTTGTTTTTTCAGATTGTGCTCAGTTCTTCAAAAATTTCTTCCATAATGGACTTGACAAACTTAGTCAATTTGGACAAGGTAATATTAAATAAGCCCTTTAACCTTGTGGTACATTTTAATGTGCATAAATGGTCTGAGATAAGGCATGTTGGCAATCACAGCTGTGATTGGATAAACTCAGACCCTCAGACTCATGACTGATATTAAATCTCTCCTGTATATGTGATTTCTAGGAATATAATCCTGAAACTCACCAAGGTTCTGGGGCTGTTTTTTAGCATATACAAAAGACACAAATTCATACATTTGTGATAACAATTAGTTCTTTTTGAACTGTGACGTGGATACAAAAGACAGATGAGTCCGTTTTTCCTCTGCATTTTTATAGTTTTATGGAGCTGCTCTTCTGTTTCTGATGCCAGCCTGCCAGTGGTATTTATATGCATATACAAATATTATACATACAGTATATATAGTTATAAACCAGAAGGCCAAGATGGAAAAACAACATTTTTGTAAGGCTTTCAAAACCAATAATGACATTGTCCTAAACACATTAGCACACACATCTATTGAACTCATTTTGCTTAAAATGTATTTCAAATAATGTAAAATGTATTGATTGAAATCTATTTTTTGAAGCTTATGAGTCCAGTGGGAAATCTTACTCAGTGAAAGCCTATTTATCCAGAGAAATGTCACTGATAGCACTGCCCACATGACTCCTAAGCGTAGGAATACCAGAGATTTAAATGAATAAAATACAAGTTTTACTAAATAGTTTCCCACAAAATCTGCTCAGCTTATTCTGGTATCCTGGTTTATACTATGCTGCAGATGAGACTCCATGCTCAATGTGACAGTTTTCCTTTAATATATCAGTCCATCAGTGATAAGTGCTTCTTACATTTAGTTTATACAGAACAGCGCTGAACATAGCATCCATCCTATTTGGTCAGATTATTTTAAAGGAGTTGTCCCATCTCATCATTTCCACAGCATGATGGGACTAAGCGCCAGACCCAGGTGGCGAGGCTTACAGAAACAGCTGAGTGGGCCATGCTTAGCTATTTCCATAATTCCCATTGTAGTAAATGGGAGCTATCCTAAGAGTGAAGCAGGAAAGTAAAGCTGCTTCTGAGAGTTATGGAAGCAGCTTAGCTTGTTCTGCTATGCTGTTTGAAATGTGTACCGATGGCTCGCTCTGAAGTTTCCATAAGCCTTGCCACTTGGTGTCCGGGACTTGGTCGAGATGGGACAACCCCTTTAAGCATGCAGAGAGGGGCGTTATAAACTAGACATTCCATTTACTCTATATTATTTCTTTCTATATTCCTTCAGATTGCATACAGTTTTTACAGAACCTCTACAATGATAGTATTAATAAGGCCAGTGAAATTGGAGAAGGTAACATACTACATACAGTATGTGCATGTTTATAGGTTTATAAAAAAAAAAGGGAGAATCAATGTACAGCATGTTACTCACCATTTATAAAAAAAAAAAATAAAAAAACAAACTAAACAATTTATTTGTAACTAGCTGAAGGACCCGGCTTTGCCCGGGTATATTTAATTTATTTCATTTACTGTTTGTGTGTGTGTGTCATTAAAAGATATCGAGAGTGACCTCTACAGAGCCCGCCCCTTTAACAGTGACCTCTACAGCAGCCCACTCCTTTAACAGTGACCTCTACAGCGGCCAGACCCTTTAACAGTGACCTCTAAAGCAGCCCGCCCCTTTAACAGTGACCTCTACAGCAGCCCGCCTCTTTAACAGTGACCTCTACAGCAGGACGCTCCTTTAACAGTGACCTCTACAACAGCCCGCCGCTTTAACAGTGACCTCTACAGTAGGCCGCTACTTTAACAGTGACCTCTACAGCAGCCCGCCCCTTTAACATTGACCCTACAGCTGCCTGCCCCTTTAACAGTGACCTCTATGGCTGCCCGCCCCATTAACAGTGACCTCCACAGCAGCCCGCCCCTTTAACAGTGACCTCTACAGCAGCCCACCCCTTTAACAATGATCTCTACAGCAGCCCGCCCCTTTAACAGTGACCTCTACAGCAGCCTGCCACTTTAAAAGTGACCTCTACAGCTGCCCGCCCCTTTAACAGTGACCTCTACAGCTGCCCACCCCTTTAACAGTAACCTCTACAGCAGCCCACCCCTTTAACAGTGACCTCTACAGCAGCCCACCCCTTTAACAGTGACCTCTACAGCTGCCCGCCCCTTTAGCTGTGACCTCCACAGCAGCTAGAGTGGCCACTGTCTTCACCCCAGAAAGCCAGACCTCACTGGCCATTCCTTCAAACGTAAAACAGCGCCCCCAGTTCTCATGAAGACACACCACTAAACATGAGGCCACGCCCCCTGGCTCCATAGGAAGACACGGAGGAGAAGCTGTCTGAGTGTGAGCTACTGATGTCTGTCCAGGCACTGCGTCGGACGGAGAACAGGTAGCCAGAAAACTGGACTGTCCGGCCTAAAGCCAGACATCTGGCCACCCTAACATCAGCATGCCTCTAGGGTGGCCAGAGGTCTTGTTTTAGGCTGGACAGTCTGGCTTTCAGACTCCCTGTCCTCTGTCATGCGCAGGGCCTGGATGGACACAGGGATGTCTTTTTGAACAGCTCACTCTCAGCAGCAGCACTGTGCAGTCTGAGCATGAGCTGCAGGGAGAAAGTCACCCTCCCTCCACCCCTGCAACTGACAGAAGGTGATTTTTACCTATATTTTTAATCCCGGTCAAATGCGGCATGGAAGAGGCGTGGCCTGAATGAGTCAGGGGCGTGACTTAGTGGGATCTGGGGGTGGGGCTTTTAAGTCCTTCTTTTGACGGTGGCCTGAATTACAGGTCGATGCCATAGTAATTTAGGAGGAAGGTAGGTAGCAGTGGAAGAAAACATCTTTTATTACTACTGAACGGCAAATATGTGAAATTTACATTATATGAGGTAATGATTGATGATGAGTTAGTCTAAATCATAATTTATGGTTATGGTAACCGGAATACCCCTTTACCATTGTCATCCACAGTGCTCTGCCTCTTTAATGCAGACCTACAGCAGTGAACTGGCTAGGTTGTCATAGAAACCTGGTGTGTGGAGACTGCCTGTGAGCTTCTATTGGCTGATAAGGGTCATGTGACCAGGCTACTATTGGCTAATGCATTTTTTGGGACTATCTCGTCCTGGAGAGCTGAAAACTGTTCTAAAACTTTCCCGGACACCTGATGTACATGTGTGCCAAATTTTTTGATTGTAGCTGCAGCGGTGTGGATTCCTTTAGCGGACATACACACACACACACACACTCAGCTTTATATATTAGATGTCCAAAAAGATAATAGTACCATATTAACATATTACATACCATAGTAACACATAGCTATGTTTTATTTTATATATTGTAAATATATGCAATATTTGTTCTAAAAATTCTAGCTTAATATACATCTTTTCTTATTGGAAATTGCTAACAAGTAGCTTATGTGTGATACTATTTATGCTGTATTAGTATATTAGAGATGAGCGAGCACTAAAATGCTCGGGTGCTCATTATTCAAGTCGAACTTTTCCCGATGCTCGGGTGCTCGTTTCGAATAACGAACCCCTTTGAAGTCAATGGGAGACTCGAGCATTTTTGCGGGGGACCAAGGCTCTGCCTAGGGAAGGCTGGGTGAAAACCTGGAAACCTCAGAAAATGATGGAAACACCACGGAAATGGACAGGAAACAGCAGGGGCAGCATGCATGGATGCCTCTGAGGCTGCCCAATCCCACCATTACCCCAAATTCTCAGGCAACAGCCTGGTGGTTACCCTCATGGCAATTGTGCTCACCCAGACCAAGAAAGGCGAGGCAAATACCCATCACATGTTAGGAAAGCACCCAACTAGGTGCAACGAAGGTCCATCACCGTCTGCAGGTGACACCACTGCTCATGCTGGCACTGAAGCTGAAATCAAGTTTAGTATCTGTTCTTATCAGTTGCTGTGGCTGCTGGTGGTATAGTGGTGAGCATAGCTACTTCCCAAGCAGTTGATCCGGGTTCGATTCCCATCCTATCGCAGGAGGCAATTCAAAATCAGTACAATATCTAATACGTCCCCCTACCCAGGAAAATTGTTTGGAGAGAGGGCCTGTAGGTGGGGGGGAATAAGGTTTCGCTGGAAGAGCCAGAGGAGTGCCCCCTGGGCTAGTGTGTGTGGTGGTGACAACAGCCGGAATGGATTTGGAAAAACTGTTGCTTTAACCCGTATGGTATCGATTCTTCTCAGTTTAATACCGTATACGTCCCCTATCTTGGGACCCTATATTTAATGGATTTTTCGAACACGGAAAACGGAAAAAGAGCTTGCTCTGGCCAGGGGAGTGTCCATGCTCTGCCTATCACAGGTCAGGAGGCAATTAAAAGAAGAAAAACAAAAAACATCAGTACAATATCTAATACGTCCCCTATCCGGGTAAATAGTATGGAGAGAGGGCATGTAGGCTGAAGCAAGGAGGTTTTGCTGGAAGAGCCAGAGGAGTGCCCCCTGGGCTAGCGTGTGTGGTGGTGACAACAGCCGGATGGAGTTAGAATGACGACGCAGGACCCCAACTTAAAAATTTAGCATCAACAGGTACAGTCGTAAATTATGAGATTGATCAAGTGTGGCATGACTTTTTAGATGGAGATTGCATGTGGTCACGTACTCCCTGGAACCCCATAGTCACCCCTTCTCTGATGTGCTAGCCCAGAACATTCTCTGCCCCAATTCGCAAGACCTTTTGCTGTTTCCGTGTGCTGACAGTGTGGATTTACCAGTATTGTCTGAGGAGGTGGTGGACAATGGCGAGATACAGGTGTCGGGGGGTGAGGTAGTTGTATGGGAAGCAAGTTACAGTGGGGACTCCTTGGGGGGGACTTTCTCATGATGGGACAGATTCAACTTGGGTGGATCAGGCACAGGAACAGATGGATTTTTTGGGGGGGTTTATTTAACTTTTATTTAGCAAAAATAAGCACAGAGATATTTCTTCGTTATCTTCTCTGCACAGTCTGGCGTTGGGGTTCCTCACTTTGATGGCGAGCTGTGCCGCTCTCTCCACAATGGTCTGTAGGTTCTTAGATGGCGATTTCAGTACAGAAGGACTTGTTGCTCATCCACAGAACCTCGTCCTCCTTGACATTGTGGACAAGGAATTTGCGGGTGGACCAGGAATTTGCGGAACCCTGTGAGCAGTATGTGTTTGGTCTTCTACTTGCTACCGTATCCAATGTTGGGCAATATAGATTCGCAAGTAATATTATTTTTCACACCTATCCCAAAAATAAAAATGTATGCAGTATGCGCAAATAAAACTTGGAACTGGAATTGGAGAGAGGGCCTGTAGGTGGGGGGGCAGGCTGGGGGGAAGGAGGTTGAGCTGGAAGAGCCAGGGGAGTGCCCCCTCGGGCTAGCGTGTGTGGTGGCGACAACAGCCGGATGCAGTTAGAATGATGACGCAGGACCCCAACTTAAAAATTTAGCATCAACCGGTACAATTGTCAATTATGAGCTCGATCAAGTCTGGCATGACTTTTAAATGGATATTGCGTGTGGTCACGTACTCCCTGGAACCCCATAGTCACCCCTTCTCTGATGTGCTAGCCCAGAACATTTTCTAGCCCAATTCGCAAGACCTTTTGCTGTTTCCGTGTACTGACAGTGTGGATTTACCAGTGTTGTCTGAGGAGGTGGTGGACAATGGCGAGACACAGGTGTTGGGGGGTGAGGTAGTTGTATGGGAAGCAAGTTACAGTGGGGACTCCTTGGGGGGACATTCTCATGATGGGACAGATTCAACTTGGGTGGATCAGGCACAGGAACAGATGAATTTTTTGGGGGGTTTATTTAACTTTTATTTAGCAAAAATAACCACAGAGATATTTATTCGTTATCTTCTCTGCGCAGTCTGGCGTTGGGGTTCCTCACTTTGATGTCAAGCTGTGCTGCTCTCTCCACAATGGTCTGTAGGTTCTTAGATGGAGACTTTGTCGGCGATTTCAGTACAGAAGAACTTGTTGCTCATCCACAGAACCTCGTCCTCCTTGGCATTGTGGACAAGGAATTTGCGGGTGGACCAGGAATTTGCGGAACCCTGTGAGCAGCATGTGTTTGGTCTTCTACTTGCTACCGTATCCAATGTTGGGCAATATAGATTCGCAAGTAATATTATTTTTCACACCTATCCCAAAAATAAAAATGTATGCAGTATGCGCAAATAAAACTTGGAACTGGAATTGGAGAGAGGGCCTGTAGGTGGGGGGGCAGGCTGGGGGAAAGGAGGTTGAGCTGGAAGAGCCAGGGGAGTGCCCCCTGGGGCTAGCGTGTGTGACAACAGCCGGATGGAGTTAGAATGACGACGCAGGACCCCAACTTAAAAATTTAGCATCAACCGGTACAATTGTCAATTATGAGCTCGATCAAGTGTGGCATGACTTTTAAATGGATATTGCATGTGGTCACGTACTCCCTGGAACCCCATAGTCACCCCTTCTCTGATGTGCTAGCCCAGAACATTATCTGCCCCAATTCGCAAGACCTTTTGCTGTTTCCGTGTACTGACAGTGTGGAACTCCGGAAAAATTGTTTGGAGAGAGGGCCTTTAGGTGGACCTCCGGAAAAATTGTTTGAATAGAGGGCCTGTAGGGGGCCCTCCCGAAAAATTGTTTGAATAGAGGGCCTGTAGGTGGACCTCTGGAAAAATTGTTTGAATAGAGGGCCTGTAGGTGGACCTCTGGAAAAATTGTTTGAATAGAGGGCCTGTAGGTGGACCTCTGGAAAAATTGTTTGAATAGAGGGCCTGTAGGGGGCCCTCCTGAAAAATTGTTTGAAGAGAGGGCCTGTAGGTGGACCTCTGGAAAAATTGTTTGAATAGAGGACCTGTAGATGGACCTCTGGAAAAATTGTTTGAATAGAGGGCCTGTAGGTGGACCTCTGGAAAAATTGTTTGAATAGAGGGCCTGTAGGGGGCCCTCCTGAAAAATTGTGCTAAAAGAGTGCCAGTTGGACCTCTAAAAAATGGTGTTTTTTGTGTCAGCGTTAGGCAAAGACGATATGGAGGAGGAGGAGGAGTAGAGAAGACGAGTAGAGAAGAGGAATTGGATACATAAGTTATTTAAATCTTTAGCTGCTTTCCCCCGGAGGAGATTTGAATTCCGGTGAAATCCAGGCTTTGTTCATTTTAATAAGCGTCAGCCTGTCAGCGCTGTCAGTTGACAGGCGTGTACGCTTATCGGTGATGACGCCACCAGCTGCACTGAATACCTGCTCTGACAGAACGCTAGCGGCAGGGCAGGCCAGCACCTCCAAGGCGTACAGCGCCAGTTCAGGCCACATGTCCAGCTTTGAAACCCAGTAGTTGTATGGAGCAGAGTGATCGCTACGGACATTGGTATGGTCAGCTAGGTACTCCCTCACCATCTTTCTGTACAGCTCCCCCCTACTCTGCCTAGACTGGGGACAGGTGACAGTGTCTTGCTGGGGTGACATAAAACTGGCAAAGGCCTTGGAAAGCGTTCCCCTGCCAGTTCTGGACAAGCTGCCTGATCGCCTCCTCTCCCCCGCTACTTGGCCCACAGAACCATGCCCTCTGCCGCTAGCGGCGTCAGATGGGAAGAATTGTTTCAGCTTGTGCACCAGGGCCTGTTGATACCTATTCACTCTCATACTCCTTTCCTCTGCAGGGATAAGAGTGGAAAGGTTCTGCTTGTACCGTGGGTCCAGGAGAGTGAACACCCAGTAATCGGTGTTGGAAAAAATTCTTCTAACGCGAGGGTCACGGGATAGGCAGCCTAACATGAAGTCTGCCATGTGCGCCAGAGTCCCAACACGCAAAAATTCCCTCTCCTCACTGGCCTGACTCTCCATTTCCTCCTCCTCCTCCTCCAAGTCCTCCTCTTCAGCCCATACACGCTCAAGAGTTAAGGACTGAGCACTTGTACCCTCTACTGTCTCGCCGACATTCTCCTCCTCTTCCTCCTCATCCTCATCCCCCTCCTCCGATACACGCTGAGAAACAGACCGGAGGGTGCTCTGGCTATCAAGCGACGTATCTTCCTCCACCGTCTCTTGTGACAAGCGCAAAGCATCCAACTTGATGCTGAGCAGTGAGTTTTTCAACCGGCAAAGCAGCGGGATGGTGAGGCTGATAATGGCAGCATCGCCGCTAACCATCTGTGTTGACTCCTCAAAGTTGCTCAACACCTGGCAGATATCAGAAATCCACGTCCACTCCTCATTGTAGACTTGAGGAATCTGAGAGACCTGACTACCAGTTCTGGTGGAAGATGACATCTGGCAGTCTACAATCGCTCTGCGCTGCTGGTAAACTCTGCATAACATGTTTAATGTGGAATTCCATCGCGTGGGCATGTCGCACAAAAGTCGGTGAGCGGGCAGTTGTAGGCGGCGCTGCGCTGCCCTGAGAGTGGCAGAATCTGTGCTCGACTTGCGGAAATGCGCACAGATGCGGCGCACCTTGGTGAGCAAATCAGACAGATTGGGGTATGTCTTGAGGAACCGCTGAAGTATTAGATTGAACACGTGGGCCAGGCATGGCACATGTGTCAGTCTGCTGAGTTGCAGAGCCGCCAACCAGGTTACGCCCGTTGTCACATACAACCATGCCTGGCTTGCGGTTCAGCGGTGCCAGCCACACATCGGTCTGCGCCATGATGCCCAGTAACAGCTCTTGGGCGGTGTGCCTTTTGTCACCTAAGCTCAGCAGTTTGAGGTCCGCCTGCTGGCGCTTACCCACAGCACTGGTGCTGCGCCTAGAGCTACCGACTGATGGCGCCGTGCCCATAGATGGTAATTCAGTGGAGGAGGAGGGGTCGGAGGAGGAGGAGGCATAGTACGTCTGAGAGACCGTGACCGAGGTAGGCCCCGCAATCCTCGGTGTGGGCAGTACATGAGCGGCCCCAGGGTCATTCTCGGTCCCAGCCTCCACCAAGTTAACCCAATGTGCCGTCAGTGAGATATAGTGTCCCTGCCCGGCAGCACTTGTCCACGTGTCCGTGGTTATGTGGACCTTCTCAGAAACAGCGTTGGTCAGGGCACGGATGATGTTCTCTGACACGTGCTGGTGTAGGGCTGGGACGGCACATCGGGAAAAATAGTGGCGGCTGGGGACGGAATACCGAGGGGCAGCCACCGCCATGAGCCTATAGGGCAGCATCTCCAGGCTCAGCAATTTGGAGACGTGTACGTTGAGGGATTGGGCATGTGGGTGGGTGGAACTGTATTTCCTCTTGCGCTCCAGCGTCTGCTGTTAAGATAGCTGAACGCTGCGCTGGGACACATTGGTGGACACTGTGGAGGATCGTGGAGGCGAAGGTGTGGTTTTCCGGCGGGAGGCGCTCGTGCCAGGGTCCTGGGCAGGGGGTTGACTAGCAGAGGCAGCGAGTGACGCGGGGGGTTGACTAGCAGAGGCAGCGAGTGACACAGGGGAAGGAGCAGTGGTGTGACCCGCAGGAGGTGGTGAACGGCCTTGGTTCCATTGAGTGGGGTGTTTAGCACTCATAAGCCTGCGCATGCTGGTGGTGGTTAGGCTAGTAGTGGTGGCACCCCTGCTGATCCTGGT
>ONZH01011855.1:0-26067 GCA_900303285.1 Rhinella marina
ATAAGTGTATTCTATAAAAAAATTAAAATAAATGGGCCTGGTGTACTGAAACCCACAAACTTGTTCAGTCTGGTTTAATTTTGTGACGTACAGAAAGTGTCACCTGGACAGAAAATACGGATTGGAAAGAGTGTGCTGAACTGTGACACACAGAAAGGTTACACGCAGCTGTGTGAAATAGATTTGTATCACTCAGCTAAAACAACAAAAAAACTAATTTTTTTTCTATCTTTTGTTTTAATAGTTTTTTTTTTAGTTTTGTTTTTTTGGGAACGTGACGTGCAGAAACTATCGTACAGCTGACTGACACCCTAATGACGGTGGCTATTTAGACTGCGACCCAGACAAATGTCGCACAGAGATTTTTAAGATCAAGCTTTACACGTGACAGGTAGCAAATGACTTGGTTGTATTCGGTGACGTACAGAAAGTGTCACCTGGACAGAATATACGGTTTGGAGTGAGTGTGCTGAACTGTGACACACAGAAAGGTTACACGCAGCTGTGTGAAATGGATTTGTATCACTGAGCTAAAACAACAAAAAAACTAATTTTTTTGGTATATTTTGTTTTTGGATTTTTGTTTTTTTTGGAACGTGACGTGCAGAAACTATCGTAGAGCTGACTGACACCCTACTGACGGTAGCTATTTAGACTGCGACCCAGACAAATGTCGCACAGAGATTTTTGGGATGAAGCCATACACGTGACAGGCAGCAAATGACTTGGTTGTATTCGGTGACATACAGAAAGTGTTACCTGGACAGAAAATAGTGAGTGTACTGAACTGTGACACACAGAATGGTTCCACACTGCTGTGTGCAATGGATTTGTATCACTGAGATATAACATAAAAAAATAAAAGGGGGTTATACATGGCGATAGCTGCACTACTAGTGCCAGCCAGCCAAGTGACAAAAAAAAAAAAATATGTCTTCTAGCCCTTAGAAGTGCTGTTGGGTTCTTTGTGGGTGATCCCTGCCTAACAGAGAACTAAATGCAGGCCCTAACACTGTCCCTGAAAGGCAGCAGCTCTATCCCTAACGACATCCAGACGGCATCTGAGCCGAGCACCGCGGCCAGTCGGTAGTATATTCCAGGGTCACCTGATCAGGCCAGCCAACCCCTGCTATCGATATGTAAGGGCCCCACGTGATGCTGGGTGTACCGCAGAGTCTCCTGGCTTGTGATTGGCTGTGTTTTTAGGCGCCTAAAAAGCACGATGCGGAAGTTGCCATTTCCTCGAGCATGGCGAGATACTCGTCCGAGCAGCGAGCACTTACGAATAGAGATGAGCGAGCAGTGAAATATTCGAAAGTTCGATATTCGATTCGAATAGACCGCGATATTCGACTATTCGACCGAATATCGAATCCCATTATAGTCTATGGGAAAAAAATGCTCGCCACTTGGAAATCTCAATTCGACCACTTGGAGGTCACCAAGTCCACCCTGAAACCTCAGAAAAGGATGCCAACACTGCTGGAATGCAACTGGGACAGCAGGGGAAGCATGTCTGGGTGCATATAACGCGCCCAAGTTGCACTATTACGCCACTATCACAGCCTCTCAACAATACACTCCAAAGACAATATAACCTCTCTGTAAAGTGAGACCATACAAGGAAACCTTCTTTCCTCTACATTGCCATGGACCCCAAGCCAAACTAGACAAAAAAGAATATAAAATTCTGCACCCCTTAAAATCACGTTGCCTATGACAACCACAGATGGCATAGGCAAGGGGGAAAGCAATCAAGCCATCACTATTTTTCCCTCTGTGCCATCCGTGCCTTGCCCATGCACATGTCCCAAAACATCATCCACGCCCGAGTTACACGGTTACTGCAAAAGGCCATTTGACAACCAACACTTTGGTTTGAGGCTGGGGATGCTACATCTCCCTGACAGCACACTGGGTGAATGTTGTGGAGGCGGGGACAGGCAAACCTGCTACCCCCACCCAAGTTTTGGGCCTTGGTTCTGTCTGGATTTCCGCAACCCTTACAGACAGCTCGGCAAACCCCTCCTTCTCCTTCTAGATTTGTTAAATCTGTCCACCACCCAGTCAAGTCCACAAAGTCCAGTCTCGTCGATAGCCTGCAGAAACTGCAGGGACCTCACTCTGACCCTCCTTCCTCCCACCCTGCCCAATGTTATCAACCCAGTGTTCCCACCCATGCAAGAATCGCAGGAGCTATCTGAGAATTTTGTTTGTTCTGATGCCCAAACACTGGAGCAAGCTCCATCTCTAGCTGATGGTGGTGTGGAACGGGCACTAAAGTGTAAAATGATTAGGGACGATGATGAGACACAGTTGCCAGCAAGGGAGGCTGTTGGAGCAAAGTGAGGCAGTGTAAGAGGAGGTGGTTGAGTATGACGAAGTCAGTGACCCGACCTGGCCCAGTGTCATGTCTAGCAGGTAAAGCAGTGGGGATGTTGAGGGATGCGTAGGACCGCAAAAGGCAGGAAGAGGCCGTGGGCTGGCCAGAGGCTCATGGAGAAGGCAGACTAGAGCCCGCAGGGCCGCATCTCTTCCCTATAACAGGCCCCCACACAAAGCTCTCCCATCGAGGGCTCTTAGGTCCTTGTTGTGAAAATATTTTAATGAGTGCGCAAAGTTAGCTTGAGGTGAGCCCTCGAAAAAATTATATGGAGGCCCAAGAGGTGAGCCCTCGAAAAAATTAAGTGGAGGCCAAAGAGGTGAGACCACTTAAAAATTGTATTAAGGCCCAAGAGGTGAGCCATAATAAAAATTGTTTGTAGGCCCAAGAGGTGAGACCTCTTAAAAATTGTTTGTAGGCCCAAGAGGTGAGCCATGATAAAAATTGCTTGTAGGCCCAAGAGGTGAGCCATGATAAAAATTGCTTGTAGGCCCAAGAGGTGAGCCATGATAAAAATTGCTTGTAGGCCCAAGAGTGGCAATGCCAGCCATGATAAAATTGCTGTAGGCCAAGAGGTGAGCCATGATAAAAATTGCTTGTAGGCCCAAGAGGTGAGCCATGATAAAAATTGCTTGTAGGCCCAAGAGGTGAGCCATGATAAAAATTGCTTGTAGGCCCAAGAAGGTGAGCCATGATAAAAATTGCTTGTAGGCCCAAGAGGTGAGCCATGATAAAAATTGCTTGTAGGCCCAAGAGGTGAGCCATAAATATTATATTTTTTTTTTTACGGAGCAATTCTACGGCGGTTAAGGAGGGAGGAGGAGGAGGGTGGAGGAGAAATGGCACTTCATACAGATGGCACTTCACTTTTGGCTGCTTTCCACTGTTGGAGAAGCAAAGTCCGGGTCAATCCACTTGCTGTTCATTTTGATTAGCGTCAGCCTGTCGGCACTGTCGGTTGACAGGCGGCTGCGCTTATCGGTTATAATGCCCCCGGCTGCGCTGAACACCCTTTCTGATAGCACGCTGGCGGCAGGGCAGGCAAGCACCTCCAAGGCGTACAGGGACAGTTCCAGCCACGTGTCCAACTTGGAGACCCAGTAAGTGTAGGACGCCGAGGGATCGGGGAGGACAGGGGTACGGTCTGCCAGGTACTCCCGCAACATCCGCCGATACTTGTCCCTCCTGCTGATAGCGGGCCCCGCAGTGATGGAAGTTGCACGAGGGGGTGCCATGAACGTGTCCCACACCTTGGAGAGTGTTCCCCTGGTGGCTGTGGGCCTGATCGATGTTGTGGGACAATGGGAGACCCTCTCCTCTCTGCCGCCAGCGATGGTGGGTGGGAAAATCTCCATCATGTTCTGCACGAGTTCCCTCTGGTATTCCAGCAATCGATTCGTCCTCTCCTCTACCGGAATAAAAGAGGAGACGTTATCTTTATACCGGGGGTCCAGGAGTGCGAAGACCCAGTACAGTTTGTTCTCCACTATCCGGACAACACGTGTGTCCCGGGAAAAGCAGCCCAGCATGAAGTCAGCCATGTGTGCCAGACTCTGAATAGGCATGACGTCACTGCCCCCACCAGAAGGATCACTTGCCATTTCCTCCTCTTCCTCTTCCGCCTCCTCTCCGCCCCATCCGCGCTGAACCAATGGGACGCACACAGCCTGACTGCTACCCTCGCCGCCAGCATCCTCCTCCTCTTCCACAGCCACCTCCACGTCGTCGTCCTCCTCCTCCTCCTCCTGCAACTGCCACCGAGAAGCAGACAAAAGTGTGGTCTGACAGTGTAGCTCCGTTGCGTCTCCTCCTACCCCCGTCTCCTCTGCGTGCAATGCGTTCTCCCTTATTGCGATGAGCGATTCTTTAAGGACGCATAGGAGTGGGATGGTTACGCTCACTATAGCGTCCTCGCTGCTGACCTTCTTGGTGGACTCCTCAAAGATACGCAGTACATCGCATATGTCTGCCATCCATGGCCACTCGTGGTTGGCAAACTGAGGGAGCTGAGTTGGAGGCACGCGTGGATTCATAATCTGGTACTCCATCAATGCTCTCTGCTGCTCACACACCCTGGCCAACATGGAATAGGTGGAATTCCAGCGAGTCGGCAGGTCGCACAACAGCCGATGTTCAGGCAAATGGAGGCGTTGCTGGAGTTTTTTTAAGCTAGCAGCAGCTACAGTTGACTTCCGAAAGTGAGCGCACAAGCGCCGCACTTTCACCAGTAGCTCTGCCAGGTTGGGGTAAGTCTTTAGAAATTTTTGGACTACCAGATTAAAAACGTGGGCCAGGCATGGTACGTGATTGAGTTCGGCAAGCTCCAGAGCCGCCACCAGGTTACGGCCGTTATCGCACACGACCATGCCTGGTCCTAGCTGCAGCGGCGACAGCCACATCTCCCTCTGCTGCAATATGGCGTCCCTCACCTCTGGGGCGCTGTGCTTCCTGTCGCCCAAGCTGATGAGCTTAAGCACCGCCTGCTGACGTCTCCCCGCGCCAGTGCTGCAACGCTTCCAGCTAGCGGCTGAGGGCGATGTTAAGGCAGAGGAGGAGGAGGAGGAGGAGGAAGAGGAGGGGGGTTTATCAGAACCCGTGCTGGCAATCTTGGGCGGGGGTGGTAGGTAGGCCGTCTCTGTTTGCGACCCCGTCCCCGCTTCCACAACATTCACCCAGTGTGCCGTCAAAGAGATGTATCGTCCCTGGCCGCAAGCGCTTGTCCATGAGTCGGTGGTCAAGTGGACCTTTGCGCTGACTGCGTACCTCAGGGCCCGCCTGATGTTACGCGACACGTGCTGGTGCAGGGCGGGGACGGCACTCCGGGAAAAGTAGTGGCGGCTGGGGACGGAATAGCGAGGTGCGGCAGCCGCCATCAGGTCGCGGAAGGCCTGCGTCTCCACAAGCCTAAACGGCAACATCTCCAGGGCCAGCAGTTTGGAGATGTGGCAGTTTAAGGCTTGGGCTTGGGGGTGACTCGAGGCGTACTTCCGCCTGAGGTCGAACGCCTGCGAGATGGATAGTTGATGGGACGAGGAGTGTGAAGGTGCAGGCGAAGATGCGGGGGAAGGGGAGGCAGCAGGAGAAGGCCCCAAAGTAGTCGAGGCAGAGGCAGATGTGGAGGTGTCCTGGCTGGAGGTCTGGACCGCAGTGGCAGCACACAACAAAGGGGAAGAGGCAGTGGCAGGAAGACCTGGCGCAGGTTGTATTGCGTTTGCTCTCTCCCACTCAGCCCAGTGCTTGACTTCCAAGTGACGCCGCATTCCTGAGGTGGTCATATTGCTCTTCTCAGAGCCCCTACTCAGTTTTGAGTGGCAGAGTGTGCAAACCGCGCTCAGTTTGTCATCCGCACAAACATTAAAAAATCTCCACACCACAGAAGTACGAGGCCTCGATGGGGGAGCTTCGCGCGACTGCCTGCTGCCGGGAACAGCTTCGGCCCTGCTGGCTGTGGCCTCACTTCTCTGTCTGGACTGTCCTCTGCCTCTGGACATCCCTCTGCCTGT
This sequence comes from Rhinella marina, assembly GCA_900303285.1. NCBI lineage: Eukaryota > Metazoa > Chordata > Amphibia > Anura > Bufonidae > Rhinella > Rhinella marina. Next base: position 5,887 of record ONZH01011855.1, read on the forward strand.
GGACATCCCTCTGCCTGTGGACATCCCTCTGCCTCTGGACATCCCTCTGCCTCTTGCTGCCTTTTTCGGTGCTGCGCAGACCACCACCTCTCCACTGCTTTCCCCGCTGGACATCACCCCTGGCCACGTGGGGTCGGTCATTTCGTCATCCACCACCTCCTCTTCCACTTCCTCACTCTGCTCCTCCTGCTGCCCACTGGACATTCCAACAGCCTCCCTTGATGGCAACTGCGTCTCATCATCATCATCGCTCATGATAACAGATGCTGGTTCAGGGTCCACATCAGCAGGAGATGGCGAATACTCAAGTGGTTGGGCATCACTACAAACAAATTCCTCTGGTAGCTCCAGGGATTCTTCCGGCACATCTGAAAAAGGACCCGAAAAGAGCTCCTGGGAGGGGTCAAGGGTGGGATGACTCTGTTGGCCAGGTGTGGAGGAAGGAGGGTCAGAGTGAGACTGTGTGGATGACTGGTTGGTGGACAACTGTGGACAACTGTGTGGAAGCGTTATCGGCTATCCATTGCACCACCTGTTCACACTGCTCAGGCCTCAACAGCGGTGTAACCCGCCCCCTGCTTAACTGTCCCATAAAGGCAGGGATTCTGGATGAGCGGAATCCTGGCTGCCCCTCACCAGCACGCATTGTATCCCCACTGGCTTCAACAAGGCCCCCAACAGCATTTCCGCGCCCCCGTCCTCGTCCACGTCCGATTCCGCTAGCCCTCCGCATTTTTTTTTTTTGGTTACAATATTTGGCGTACACAGCCGTATACTACCAGGTCAGATGGTGTGTATTAACACCACGTATATAAAAGAGTTTTGCAGGCACGCAGAACGCACAATACAGGTGCCAAATAAAAGGCCTTTTTTTAAAATATGTCTGATTACACAGCCATGTACTAACAGGTCAGACGGTGGGTATTAACACCACGTATATAAAAGAGTTTTGCAGGCACGCAGAACGCACAATACAGGTGCCAAATAAAAGGCCTTTTTTTTAAATATGTCTGATTACACAGCCGTGTACTAACAGGTCAGACGGTGGGTATTAACACCACGTATATAAAAGAGTTTTGCAGGCACGCAGAACGCACAATACAGGTGCCAAATAAAAGGCCTTTTTTTAAAATATGTCTGATTACACAGCCGTGTACTAACAGGTCAGACGGTGGGTATTAACACCACGTATATAAAAGAGTTTTGCAGGCACGCAGAACGCACAATACAGGTGCCAAATAAAAGGCCTTTTTTTTAAATATGTCTGATTACACAGCCGTGTACTAACAGGTCAGACGGTGGGTATTAACAGCACGTATATAAAAGAGTTTTGCAGGCACGCAGAACGCACAGTACAGGTGCCAAATAAAAGGCCTTTTTTTAAAATATGTCTGATTACACAGCCGTGTACTAACAGGTCAGACGGTGGGTATTAACACCACGTATATAAAAGAGTTTTGCAGGCACGCAGAACGCACAATACAGGTGCCAAATAAAAGGCCTTTTTTTTAAATATGTCTGATTACACAGCCGTGTACTAACAGGTCAGACGGTGGGTATTAACAGCACGTATATAAAAGAGTTTTGCAGGCACGCAGAACGCACAGTACAGGTGCCAAATAAAAGGACTTTTTTTAAATATGTCTGATTACACAGCCGTGTACTAACAGGTCAGACGGTGGGTATTAACACCACGTATATAAAAGAGTTTTGCAGGCACGCAGAACGCACAATACAGGTGCCAAATAAAAGGCCTTTTTTTTAAATATGTCTGATTACACAGCCGTGTACTAACAGGTCAGACGGTGGGTATTAACAGCACGTATATAAAAGAGTTTTGCAGGCACGCAGAACGCACAGTACAGGTGCCAAATAAAAGGACTTTTTTTTTAAATATGTCTGATTACACAGCCGTGTACTAACAGGTCAGACGGTGGGTATTAACAGCACGTATATAAAAGAGTTTTGCAGGCACGCAGAACGCACAATACAGGTGCCAAATAAAAGGACTTTTTTTTAAATATGTCTGATTACACAGCCGTGTACTAACAGGTCAGACGGTGGGTATTAACACCACGTATATAAAAGAGTTTTGCAGGCACGCAGAACGCACAGTACAGGTGCCAAATAAAAGGACTTTTTTTTAAATATGTCTGATTACACAGCCGTGTACTAACAGGTCAGACGGTGGGTATTAACAGCACGTATATAAAAGAGTTTTGCAGGCACGCAGAACGCACAATACAGGTGCCAAATAAAAGGCCTTTTTTTAAAATATGTCTGATTACACAGCCGTGTACTAACAGGTCAGACGGTGGGTATTAACAGCACGTATATAAAAGAGTTTTGCAGGCACGCAGAACGCACAATACAGGTGCCAAATAACAGGACTTTTTTTTAAATATGTCTGAGTGCACAGCCGTGTACTAACAGGTCAGACGGTGGGTATTTACACCTGGTATACAAAAAGGGTATTGCAGGCACACAGAACCCAGAACACTAGAGCCAAAGAAACTGTATTTAAAAAAAAAAAAAATGTACACAGCCGTATACTGCCAGAAGATCAGATGGTGCATATACACACTAGGTATATAACAGGGTTTTGCAGCCAAAAAGAACGCAGAACAGTAGTGCCAAATATAGTTTGGTATGTAGCAGAGCACCTAATACACCACTAATGCCTCTCTCTGTCCCTACTCCAGCAGCTATCCCTGAATACAGCAGCCGTTCTCTGCAGAGTGTATATAGTAGTAAAGCTATCACTGTACTGCACTATAGTAGCCCTGATAAGGGCTTTTAATCACGCTCCTGCCTGTCCAACAGCTAAAACCTATCTCTCCCTTCTCCAGCCTCTGTCCCTGACTAAGTTCACGCAGCATATGCGAACGAGCAGGAAGACCTGAGTTATTAATATTCGAGGTCACGTGGTTTTTCCAGCCAATCCATGTAGACGCCGTTTTCGCGCTGCCAGTGTGCTCCGCGGGCCTGTCATACCCCCCCTGCATGGTGATTGGTGGAAAAAGAGCGCCAGGGAAGGTGGGAGGGGAAACGAATTCTAAGTGCGCCATCGCCGTTATACTCGATCGAAATCGAGTATGCCGAATAGCGTAGTATTCGATCGAATACCGGCTCGATCGAACACTACTCGCTCATCTCTACTTACGAGTACCCTAATACTCGAACGAGCACCAAGCTCGGACGAGCATGCTCGCTCATCTCTAGTCTTATATTCTAGGTTCTTCAAAGTAGCCACCTTTTGCTTTGATTACTGCTTTGCACACTCTTGGCATTCTCTTGATGAGCTTCAAGAGGTAGTCACCTGAAATGGTATTCCAACAGTCTTGAAGGAGTTCCCAGAGATGCTTAGCACTTGTTGGCCCTTTTGCCTTCATTCTGCGGTCCAGCTCACCCCAAACCATCTCGATTGGGTTCAGGTCTGGTGACTGTGGAGGCCAGGTCATCTGGCGTGGCACCCCATCACTCTCCTTCTTGGTCAAATAGCCCTTACACAGCCTGGAGGTGTGTTTGGGGTCATTGTCCTGTTGATAAATAAATGATGGTCCAACTAAACGCAAACCGGATGGGATAGCATGCCGCTGCAAGATGCTGTGGTAGCCATGCTGGTTCGTTATGCCTTCAATTTTGAATAAATCCCCAACAGTGTCACCAGCAAAGCACCCCCACACCACACCTCCTCCTCCATGCTTCACGGTGGGAACCAGGCATGTAGAGTCCATCCGTTCACCTTTTCTGCGTCGCACAAAGACACGGTGGTTGGAACCAAAGATCTCAAATTTGGACTCATCAGATCAAAGCACAGATTTCCACTGGTTTAATGTCCATTCCTTGTGTTCTTTAGCCCAAACAAATCTCTTCTGCTTTTTGCCTGTCCTTAGCAGTGGTTTCCTAGCAGCTATTTTACCATGAAGGCCTGCTGCACACAGTCTCCTCTTAACAGTTGTTGTAGAGATGTGTCTGCTGCTAGAACTCTGTGTGCCATTGACCTGGTCTCTAATCTGAGCTGCTGTTAACCTGCGATTTCTGAGGCTGGTGACTCGGATTAACTTATCCTCCGCAGCAGAGGTGACTCTTGGTCTTCGTTTCCTGGGGCGGTCCTCATGTGAGCCAGTTTCTTTGTAGCGCTTGATGGTTTTTGCGACTACACTTTCAAAGTTTTCCCAATTTTTCGGACTGACTGACCTTCATTTCTTAAAGTAATGATGTCCTCTCGTTTTTCATTACTCAGAATTTGTATTATGGCAAGAAAAAAGCAGCTAACAGTCTATTCAGTAGGACTATCAGCTGACTTCTGCCCAACACAACTCATGGTCCCAACCCCATTTATAGGGCAAGAAATCCCACTTATTAAACCTGACAGGGCACACCTGTGAAGGGAAAACCATTTCAGGTGACTACCTCTTGAAGCTCATCAAGAGAATGCCAAGAGTGTGCAAAGCAGTAATCAAAGCAAAAGGTGGCTACTTCGAAGAACCTAGAATATGACATATTTTCAGTTGTTTCACACTTTTTTGTTAAGTATATAATTCCACCTGTGTTAATTCATAGTTTTGATGCCTTCAGTGTGAATCTACAATTTTCATAGTCATGAAAATACAGAAAACTCTTTGAATGAGAAGATGTGTCCAAACTTTTGGTCTGTACTGTATATCACTTGTGCTATATGCTAACATTCACTGATTGGCAGAAGTATGATAACTGGGATCCCCACATGCAGGGGTGGGATTAAAATTTTTAACAACAGGTTCCCTACTCAACGGTGGACATGCTGCATCATGAAACATGTTTACATATACACCACATATATGCAACACACATACACATGAATACACCATATACATGGTACACATACATAAATACACTATATATACACTAAACACACATACCACCAACTTTAAAAAGCCTAAGAAGCTAAACTATGGAATGGAAGGGCTCACCTCCAGCTGCCAGCCATATCTGTAATTGTAACAACTGGATCTAGAGAACCTGAGGGAACTGGCTGAATCCCATGCCTACCCACATGGACTATCATTTGTTTTTCAACACGACAATGATCCCAAAGACACCTACAGGCAATGTAATGCCATTTGACCAAGAAGGAGGCTGATGGAATGCTGCGTCAGATGACATGGCCTCAACAATCACTTGACCTTAACACAACTGAGATGGTTTGGGATAATTTGTGTTATGACAGCCTCCCTTGCCACCACCTTTCTGCCCTCCCTGGTGGGCGTAGGCACTGCTCTCCTCCTCTGATTCCCTGCATGGCCTCTTCTACTCCTTCCCTGAGGGCCCAACAAAATTGGAAAACCATGATAAATTATAGGGATTCTAAGTAATACATGTCTATATCTTAATATATTGATAAGAACTTACTACCAGCATTTAGTGTGAGCTGTAAAATAATGATAATTACAACCAAAATAATATAGTTAAGTACCACTAGCCTAAAAAAAAAATCATACTTAAAATATAAAAAAAGTTAAATGTCCCAAATCGTTCCCCCATTTCGAGCACTGCTGGTTCATAGTGAATTGGGTCCCGTTCACACACAGACGTAAAAGAATTTAAACCACACTGCTCTTGATCAGCAGAAGAGAATCCTGCCACCAAAAGGCACGCAGAAAGTTCTTTGATGCAGTCAATTACTGGTTTCGATAATTGCAGCCTCCACAATAGTCAGTGCTCTTATTCCCTGTATTTATCAAAGAAACAGCACAACATAGTGAAGTTTCGCAAGTACCTTATCTTCCCATCGATTTTATTATACTTACACAAATCTTAAAATCACAAGCATATAAAATACAATCTGGTCTTATCTCCAAATGCCCAACTCGGGTTTTGCCTCCGCTTCGTCAGGGACATAAAAAAAATCACAGACACATCTATTTTTTTCACAGACACAGGAAAAAAGTAGCCTATTTTTACGGACTGTCCAGAAATTTTTGGACTGTTGCTCTTGAACCCTATAAGTCAGCTGTTATTTGAACATAGACTACTCCAAAAGGTACCAGTCTAGTGGTTATCCTGTTGGAAAACCCAGATGCCTGTTAAGGGGTTAAAGGGTAAAAACCGGGGGAGGGGGCACTTAGATAATGCCCTTAGGAGTTGCCCCAAGCCAAATCTGTTCAAGTAGCACAGCAGATCCACAGTTGGACCGCAGAGTGAAAAGTAGACAATTGCTGAACACCTTTGGGAACTCCTTCAAAGCTGTTGTAAAACCATTCCAGGTGACTACCTCATGAAGCTGATTGAGAGATTACCAAGAGTGTGCAAAGCTGTCATCAAAGCAAAATGGGGCTACTTTGACGAATCTTAAATATAAAAACATATTTTGGTTTATTTTCTACTTTTTTGACTACTGCTTAATTCCATATGTGTTCCTTTATCATTTTTATGGTCTTCAACATGAATCTACAATAAAATAAAAAAAAATTAAAGAATAGGAAAAACCATTGAGTGTAAAGGTGTGTCCTAACTTTGGACTGTAACATAGTAACATAGTAACATAGTTTGTAAGGCCGAAAAAAGACATCTGTCCATCCAGTTCAGCCTGTTTTCCTACAAGTTGATCCAGGGGAAAGCAAAAAACCCTGTGAGGTAGAAGCCAATTTTCCTCACTTTAGGGGGAAAAATTCCTTCCCGACTCCAGTCAGGCAATCAGAATAACTCCCTGGATCAACGACCCCTCTCTAGTAACTATAACCTGTAATATTATTACCTCCAGAAATACATCCAGGCCTTCTTGAATCTCTTAGTGAACTTACCATCACACCCTCCTCAGGCAGAGAGTTCATAGTCTCACTGCTCTTACCGTAAGAATCCTCTTCTATGTTTATGTACAAACCTTCTTTCCTCCAGACGCAGAGGATGTCCCCTCGTCATGGTCACTGTCCTCGGGATAAATAGATGATGGGAGAGATCTCTGTACTGACCTCTGATATATTTATACATAGTTATTAGATCTCCCCTCAGTCGTCTTTTTTCTAAAGTGAATAACCCTAATTTTGATAATCTTTCAGGGTACTGTAGTCCACCCATTCCAGTTATTACTTTAGTTGCCCTCCTCTGAACCCTCTCCAGCTCTGCTATGTCTGCCTTGTTCACAGGAGCCCAGAACTGTACACAGTACTCCATATGTGGTCTGACTAGTGATTTGTAGAGTGGCAGGACTATGTTCTCATCACGGGCATCTATGCCTCTTTTGATGCAACCCATTATCTTATTGGCCTTGGCAGCAGCTGTCTGACACTGGTTTCTGCAGCTTAGTTTGCTGTTCACTAAAATTCCTAGGTCCTTTTCCATGTCAGAGTTACCCAATGCTTTACCATTTAGTATGTACTGGTGACTTGCATTATTCCTTCCCATATGCATAACCTTACATTTGTCAGTGTTAAACCTCATCTGCCACTTTTCTGCCCAAGCCTCCAGTCTATTCATACTGTATGTTACATAATTAATATGAAATGTAAAATGTATCAGTGTTTGTGGAGCATATATTTGAATTAAATGCAAAGTTTTGTGTTAAAGGTACAATGTGCCTACAGTTTTATGGACCAGTGTAACCAATCAATGAGATGGGATAGTTTTGTTGGAATATATTTAGTAAGGCACCATTTCCTAGTTTCCTTATAATGGAGTATGTAATCCTTAGTTAGACCTCATAACTTCTTTTGTCCATATAACCTATTAGGGAATATGTAGACTAGATCTCACTCTGGGCTGAACTCCATGGCATGTGCTTTAGAGAAGGAGGGGGTCCAGTTGGAACAATATCTTTAACTTGTTGCTTCCAACATAATCAAGTCAAATCTATTTGCAGTTCAATATGGCTCATATTTAAGACAATAGGAGCAGGATTAAGATGTATGTAATGCAGAAACACTGCAATTATGTAGATGTGTAGGAACTAAAGTGTTGTGCTCAGTACCTAACCGACATGAGCACCATTGCCTTATTACATATATTAGGTTATCTTGGATACACAAGAAACTACTTTTGCAAATAATATTTGATACCTAGCTCTTGGTAGATTTTTTACTACAATGGGCACAATATTGACCTTCACTAGAGTTTGTTTGATTAGATTTAGGCAGACAAATTTTTTACCACTTGGAAAGGACAACCAGTGGACTAGCAAAGCCCTTCATCACATTTAACTAGAAAATATTCCATTCATACTACATATGAAACAACGATTAAACTCAGGCCTGCATTTTATTTTGGCTTATAAGCAGGGGTGGGATTCACATTTTTAACAACAGGTTACCTACTCAACGGCGGACATGCGATGTCACAACAAATTTACACATACATACACCATATATATGCAACACACATACACATAAATACACCATATACATGGTACCCATACATAAATACACCACATGTACACTACACACACATACCACCCAACTAAGGAGCTATCAACGGTGCGCAAAGCAATGGAAGTGAACATCTCCAGCTGCCCTGCCGTCGCCAGAGCACTGGATCGGGACTCAGCCGGTAACACAGTTCTCCGATCCAGTTGTAATTATAACAACCGGATCGGGAGAACTGGAGGGAACTGGCTGAATTCCATGCCTTCTTATAAGCACCCCGCCCTGATAGTTTCATAATGCCTTCCTTTTGACTGTATATTTCTATACTAATTTATTTTAGAATGTGATGCATCTCTTTCCATTAAAGTGAGATGGTGATGACAAATTTTGTCATATCTATATGAGATAATTCATACTTTTCTCTTTATTTTTATTTTTTTTTAGACATATCATCGGAAATTCCTTGAGGGGGTTACAGACTACTCTATGAGCTTCACAAGCAGCTAAATATGATGTGTTTTTCTACACTGATATTTTAGTTGTATTAAAGGGGGTTATCCCATTTATGTTAAAAATGAAATTGGACATAATCTAGTACATGAGAACCTCTTTCTAATAAAGCTGGAACCAGCTCCGTACTTCACATAGTTCTAGAGATCTCCACATTCATTGCTCCAATTGCTCCGCTAGATTTATTTCAAGCTGGCAGCTCAAGGGGAGTGCCCTTTCTCAGGGGGCGTGTCTTTCTCATGTAACTCTCTCCCTATCACAGCTCAGGAGGCATTTAAACAATGAAACTGAGCATGTGCGGCCTTCTCAGTAAGTAGGACAAAGAAATAAGAAAAAAAAAAACATCAGATGGCGCTATACAGATACGTTTTATTGAATAGCTAACTGGCTATTCAAAATTTTTAATTACATGCAATTACAAAAGTATTCAGATCCAGATGCTGGTTTGAAAATTGTAGAATTTGTTTTGTGGGAAAACCCCTTTAATTACTTTGTCAGTTGCTTTTTTTTTTACACTTTGAAATGCAGAGAAAAATAGTATACTTGCATTCCCCATAAAATAATCCTGGATCATCTTTTCTCCTAAATTTACATTGTCACTGTAGGGTCACAACCCCAATTTAGTACCACAAGTGGTCATTTTATTCATACATTTTCAGTAAGAATATCAGAGGAACAGCAACATTGTAGAATTCTAAAAAATGATGCTCCAGAATTTCTATGGGGAATACAAGTAGTTATTAAAGCAAAAATGTCAGGAGTAGAAACAGGTCCTCTTTAAACTTGACTTTTTATATTTAAAGGGAAATTCCAGTAAATCACATAATGCTTATTCTTTACCTTCACATTGTATAGAATTTGTGCTGCTCGTAATTTGCTGTTGCTGCATATTTTCTACAATACACCACAAAGTGGCTATTATCTCCATCACAAAAGTGTTTCCAGACCAGCAAATATGTCAGCTTTATGCTAATATACAGGCGTCACTTGTCAGAAGTACACATTGAAGCTGTGGTAGGAAAATTTAAATATGACATTGGGAAGTAATATGTCAGGGCCGAAACAGTAATAAACAATAATAATATTCATGTATTGTATCTTAAAACATCATCACTGTCCTGCTAATTCCTGTAAGTGGTTAACGATGATTATGCTCTAAGGTTATATGTATTTAACCTATTACTTAAAAGTCTATATTTTTATAGTACAGAATATTCCATTGTGAGTCTTATGAACGATTCAAGAAAAAAATAACTCAACATATAAAGTGCCATTAATTTATTTTATGCACTGAGATATTCCACAGCGCTTTACAGACATTAGCATCAAGTTGTCCCCAATGGTGCTCACAATCTAAGGTCTCTGTCAGTATGTCTTTGGAATGTGGCAAGGAACCAGAGTACCTGGAGGAAACCCTCACAAACATGGGGAGAACATGCAAACTCCATGCAGATGTTGTCCTTGGTCGGATTTGAACCCAGGACCCCAAGGTAACAGTGCTAACCACTGAGCCATAGCTGTACTATCTACAACTTGCCTTGTTCGAATTCATAAATACATGAATAAAAGGCACCCTCATTAATCTGGGTACATCTTATTCATTGATAAGTGGTAAAATTCTTTCCATTTCATGATCTAGACAGTCACAAGTTTCAACATAGAGGATAACCTGTGGAAATGTCAGCTATGTCATGCACTTACCTTGTGTTCTTGTACAAATCCATTTGTTGCTTCTGTAATTCTGGTATTTTCATTGAACTTTTTTTTTCCTGTGTTTTGCGGCTGCTTGAGAGAAGTGCTCCTGCTACCAAGCACCCTTTTAGCCTATTTCTCAGCACTATCCCATCGGCATGGTGAAAATCCAACCCAAGGATTATTCCAGGGAGACCCCCTAAGTACAAAAACTCGCAAAATCGAAGCCTGAGATGGAGAAATACCTGCATAAAGCGAAGCTTCCCGCGCTCCCAAGATGGCGCCGAGACATCAGGAAGTTGAAGCTGTATATGGAGACAGGCACAGTGACGAGTCTGATGTGGATACAGAATCTATTTCTACACCCCATGAGGTGAGTGACTCGCCAGCTCTCACTAGAAACTACTTAGATCGTGCCTTACAAAGAGCTCTAGCTCCTATTACTGCAGACTTGTCGGTCATAAAAGCAGACATCTGCCATATTGGGGATAGAGTTGAAGCCTTAGAACAAACACAGGAGACTTTGGTCAATTTTAATTCAGCGGTTAGAGGCACTTTGGGAACTCACTGCAATGCAATAAATAACTCACTGCTTATGTTGGAGGACCAGGAGAACAGAATCCGTAGGAAGAACCTACGGATACGTGGTTTACCTGAATCCTCAGATAAGGAGGACTTGTTTGCCATCATGCATGCAATTACCTCCATTCTGCTGGGTACAGAAAAAGCTGCAGCCATGATTGTTGAGAGAATACATAGAGCTTTGCGTCCGAAGCCCTCTCCACAGAAAATCCTAGGGATGTAATCTGCGGGCTACTAAGTTACCGAGACACAGATGCCATCCTACAAAAGCCAGAGAGCTGGGCGACATAGTCTACGAGGGAACTAAACTACAAATCTTTCAAGACCTGGCTGCCTCCACTCTCAAAAGAGGAAGATGTTAAAACTGCTAACGGATAGCCTAGGTTCATCCAAGATACCTTATAGATGGCTTTTTCCTTTTGGCCTTCTGGTTACTTCGGGGAATCGTTGCATCACTATTAGATCTCCAGAGGATCTGAACCAAATATGGGATGCCCTAGATATGCCTCCAGTAGAAGTACTATCATGGCTGCCTTATACCTCTAGAGGATGAATTCCCAACACTACCTATTCCGTCTAAATGGCAGACGGTCAGGAAACAGAAAAACATAAGAGGAAAAATCCACTAACATTGATTCCAATGATTGACTGCACAGTTTCCTTGAATTGCATCATCTGGAATAACGACATTGTTATGTCAGGATTCCTCACTTGGGGTAACGTTACAAGCTGATGATATCGCTTCACCATATTCTTCCATTGTGTATGGTCCTTGCTTAGTAATTATTGCCCCTAGAAATGCCCATATACATATTTCTATCAAGGGTTATTATACTTGTTATTTTTCACTGGATAGTTTTTCCCTTTTTTGCTTTTCAAGCTCAATAGGCTTATTGGAAGGTTGCTTGGGCGGATCAGGCTACACTTATGTCTGCTACTTACTTCCCCCCCTTTTAGCTACTTATGGAGCCCTTGACATTTGTTATATTAGAGATGAGCGAATCCTAAAAGATTTTGGGGATTCGGCCCGAATTCCACAGCGGGATTCGTGGATTCGGGCCGAATCACGAATCCATTAAAGTCTATGGGAGACCCGAATCTTTTGCAGGGGCCAAAGGTTCTGCACAGTCAGTTTGCCCCAACATGTGGAAAACCTCAGAAATGATGGAAACACCTTGGAAATGCATAGGAAACACCAGGGGCAGCATGTAGGGATGCCTCTGAGGCTCCCTAAGGGCTCATTCAGACGTCCGTTTGGTGTTGTCCGTGTTTTGCGGATCCGCAATTTGCGGATCCGCAAAACACGGACAGTGGCCCATGTGCAGTCCGCAATTTGCGGAATGCACATGATAGAAATGCCTTTTCCTGTCCGTGGATCCGGACAAGAATAGGACATGTTCTATTTTTTTCCGGACCCACGGAACGGAAGTGCGGATGCGGACGGCACACAGTGTGCCGTCCGCATCTTTTGCGGCCCCATTGACTGTGAATGGGTCCGCACCTGGTCCGCAAATTTGGCGGAATCGGAATGCGGACAATTTTTGCGGACGTGTGAATGAGGCCTGAGGCTGATGCTGCAGGTCCCTACCTTATGTAAATTTAGGTCACATGTCACTGCCAGCCAATCACTGCTGGGGAGGTATAGGGGCTGTTACATCACAGCAGGCGTTCCCACAGGCTTCCCTTTGATGGTGATTGGCTGAAAAAAAACGGGCATTTCAAATTGGCAGTGACTCACGAATCTTCACGATCCGCGCTGCCTCGGGATGCCGAGCCGAAGCGGGCAAGATTCGTGTGAATCCCGAATCTTGCCGCTCCGGCTCGCTCATCACATAGTTATTATAGTATATGTCTACACCTGAATACTGTAGGTTTTCATATTTTTGTTTTCTTGTTCACCTTAATGTTTGATTGTTGGGTTGTGGAGCAATCGAGACACACATCTATTGTGTTTCTTATTACAGAAAATGGCTGTCTTGAAGCTTAATTTGGCTTCCTTTAATGTACAACCCTCTCAGAGAAGTCGTATTCTTTAAATATTAAAAAGGCGAAGGTGGATGTTGTACTGCTTCAATAGACCCATTTAAAAGAGGACATGTTACCAAAACTATCACATTCCTATATCAGACTTGTTCCATTCTTGCTATGATCGGTCCTCTTCTAGGGGAGTTAGCATTGGCATCAATAAAAATATCCCCTTTTCTATGTTGTCAGAGGTGATGGATCCTGAAGGCAGATACTTACTCCTTAGGGGTAAGATGGGAAATGTTGAGGTCACTTTATGTAATCTTTATGCACCTAATATAAGAACAGTTAGCTGGCTGAAGGATATATTGCAGACAATCTCACTGTTCGCAACTGGATTATTGATTGTAGGAGGCGACGTCAATGTAGCCCTGAACCCCCTGCTGGATTCATCCACCCGAAAATCCACGATTGCCTTTAAAGCGCTTAAAAGGATTCATAAACAAATTAGGGAACTTGGCGTGAGTGACATCTGGAGGTCCATACACGCAGATAGAAGGATTACACATTTTATTCTAATCCCCACAGGTTTTACCAAAGACTAGATTATCTTCTCATACCTGATCCATATCTAACACAGATAACTAGAGCAGACATACACAATATTACTGTATCTGACCATGCTATGGTCCTCTCTTTCTATGTCATTCCCTGAAATACCAAAAAGGGAATGGACGTGGAGGTTAAATCCTACTTTGCTTGAACTCCTTCTACTCTAAATACTCTAAATAAAAAGCTTCAGGAATATTTTGATATTAACACACAATCAGATACCCCCCTTCCTCTACTTGGGAGCCCATAAAGCCTTCATTTGTGGAGAAACTGATAGCGCTTGGCTCACATCTTAAAAAACAAAGATTGCACATTTATCTTCCCTGCTCACAAAAATAGCAGTTCTGGAACAAACTCATAAAAGATCAATGGCTATAAAAGATCATGAAGCATTAGTGGAATTGAGGGTTGAACTTAAACTATTACTGAACACGAGAGCAGCTCGAGCGTATCTTAGAGTTAAACATAAACACTATGCACACGGGGAAAAAGGTAATAAGAATATGACAGCTCTAGTTAAAAAATGCATTGACCAGTCTCATATTTAACAAATGAAAACTCAGGAAGGTAAGACTACCAATACAACCGCAGAAATATCTAGATTTTCTCCTCTTATTACTATTTCCCTATATAATTTGCGCCCAAGAAAACCCCTGAGGCATTAGCCCAGAGATTAGATCATATACGGCATTTCTTGACAAAACTAAATTTGCCTACTCTGTCCAATGACAAGTGCAGCATTAGTAGCCCCCATAACCCAACTGAAGTACAAAAAGGTCCTTAAATCAATCCCAATCTGGTAAGAGCCCTGGACCGGATGGGCTCCCAAACTCTATTATAAGAAGTTTATATCGGTTTTAGGGCCCATGCTTGGTTGTATATTTTAATGCCTTGCTTTCTGGGTCGAATATTGCGAAACATGCACTAGAGCCCACATTACGATTCTACAAAAAGCTGGAAAACCAGAGACTCCTTCTAGTTATCGGCCTATCTCACTTTTTAAATAATGACGTAAAGATTTAGGCCAAGATATTGGCTCGCAGAATAGCCCCCCTTCTCACTAGATATCCCCTGAACAATCAGGATTTGTTGGAGGAAGAGAATGCAGAGATAGCACCTTTAGAGTGTTTACAAGCATTACAATATTCTATGATCATAAATAACTTAGTTCAAATCTTCTGGAAAAAAAATTTCTTATGATTCGATTTGGCCAAATTGGTTGACCGATACTGGGGTATAAATCAATTTGACCCAAATTAAAAGTGCTCCAGTTGGCCTGAAATTTGTGTATGACACTGTGAGGTATTATTTTTTCTCTGTAATTTCTCACTAGTCCAGTAGTCAGAAAATGCTAAATTTTGCCAATCCTAAACATTCCATTAATGCTTGATAAGTGGTCTCTATTAACCACCTAACAGTTTTGCCCTTATCTGTGCTTTTAGAAAAGGACTAGGGGTGAGCCGAATCACACTTCAGATCCAAGATCTAAGTTGATTCGTTCCCCAACTTCGTTTTAATGCTATACTGGACCTGTCTCTGTACAGCATTAAAATGTATGCGCTGCGCGGAGCAAAATTTGTTAAGTGAGAAGTCTCACGAGACTTTGATGAAGAACTTCGGCCTTGGATTCTAAAACTTAAAAACATTTTAAAACAGCAATCCGAAGTTGGCTTTGGTACCGGCTGGTACCTCAGTACCGAAGCCAACTTCGGATTGCTGTTTTAAAATGTTTTAAGATTTTGGATTTGTGTTCTAAAATGCTTTCAAAGTTGTAGAATCAAAAGACGAAGTTCTTCACCGAGTCTTGTGAGACTTTGGACTTAAAGGGGTTGTCTCACTTCAGAAAATAACATTTATTATGTAGAGGAAGTTAATACAAGTCACTTACTAATGTATTGTGATAGTCCATATGCTTCCTTTGCTGGTTAGATTTATTTTTGAATTTGCCTCCTCGCAGCGCATACATTTTAATGCTGTATGGAAACAGGTTGATCTTGGATCTGAAGTGCGATTAGCTCACCCCTAAAAAGGACTTAACAGTTCAGTCCAAGCAGCTACTGTGGATTGGTAGCATTGGTGGCATTCCAATCTTTCAAACAAGACCACAATCACAACATTATCTCCACAAAATCAGGAGATATAACTGGAACACAGAGAAGGAAAATGAACTGGTCCTTAAGGTTAAAATTAGTTATGTCACTAAGAGGTTAAAAATGACATTGTGTCGCCTGAGTTGTGCACCAACAGACACATATTAACAATCTACAATAAAAAAAGTGACATTTTCAGGAGGGTTTTTCCAATTTTGTTTTTATTGTTAAGGGGTTAAATGGTATATAGTAACAACTCATAGATAATTAGATCTAAATCTACTTTATGCAGGAGTATATTTTGGGAAAAATAATATGAAACATGGATTAATATAAGAAAAGCAGTATAGTGCAGGTGAGCATTTTATAAAAGTAAACTTGCCCATTCTCGTTTACATGTTAGATGATGAATGACCCAATTTTCTTTGGAAAATCTCTACAGGAGTAAACATTCAGTAGCCTTAATTTATAGCTCCATAACTCGTATTTACCACCCTTTAACTAGTATAATGTTTTTCATGACTTTTTCGCTGGTTGGGAAGTGAATGACAAATAATATAATGAAAATGAAGAGCATTTCTTTGAGGGACATCCTGCAGGGTGACTCATGTTCTAGCAACAAAAAACGAAATATGAAGTGTCAAATCTAGTGCCAGTGTTGTATTATAAGATGTATTAATGTGGCTGCTAAGACAGCGTGTTTACTTATTCCTATCAATGGGAGACAGAACGCATTAATCCACCGTAACTGAAAGCAGCACTTTGTCTGGATACGACTCAACTATCCTCAATAGATTTTTTTCCAAGCATCTTTCATGAATATCTTCAGAAAACAGAGGAAAACTTTTCACATCCTATTCTCCTAAAAGATAAGATGGAAAATTAAGTTGCCGATGAGCATCTTGGGGGCACTTTGTTTTGTCACAATATATGACCATCAATGGATGGTCATTTTTAACTTTTCTTTGAAGAAACATGCAAGCAACTATAGCTTATAATTTAGGACAAGTGGTTCATTTATTTTTTTAATTAAAAAAAAATGTCACTCCTTGATTAATTTTTTTTTTAAACGGCTTTGGAATATGGAAATGATGGTGGTAAATGAGCAGAGATTTCCTTTGTTCATCTCTCAAGACTGGAACTTTTTTCAATAAGAAAAGTCCCAGTGAGAGGAAAAAAATAGTCAAAGCAGATTTCCTTTTTATGTTTAGAAATTGAAAGAAGAGGAAATCAATTATGAGGCCCTACCTGAATTTTATTTTCACACCAAAAACCAATTACTCAGCAAACTTATCACTTGCTAGTGCATGCCTTGGTATTAAAGAAAACAATCAGGCCGGTAGGATTAATCTCTGACAGCTGCCTTATCTTTAAACTTGCACCTTTGTTATTTTCTGATGAGCTTCTTTTTTTTCTATTGCTGCCACGTTGTTCCATAACCTCACTGCTTTCTTTCATTTTATCATCAGGCTGAAGCCAAAGACCTTTCAGTTTATTAAAAAACCTTATTTAGAAAGAACAAAGGGAGGCAGGCAGGATAGGGGTGGCAAACAATGAGGTCAGGCAGTGCATTCCGACAGAAGTCACTCACCTGTTCAGAAAAGTCTTATCAGTTTAAGGGGCACTTGCTTTCCTGCAAGTCAAACCTTGAAATGCCTTTGTGACACCAAAAAAACAACAATAAAGTGACATCATCATTTTAATGTGTGATTGACATGCAGCAAGCGACTGATAAGGTCATCGGTAAAAGCGCTTAACAGCTTGCATCCAGGTTTAGAAAGAATGAGAGGTGGAAAAGGAGTCATTTATTTCTCGCACGGCGGTGTTAATCCATAACGAAGCATAGTCTCAGAGCTCTGGAACACAGATTCAGCGTAATAGTCCAAATACAGACCACCTTCTTCATACTTGAATGTTCAGATATAATTAGGACACTTTCAAAGTGCAGTGCAGAATCCCAAAAGTCATCAGCGTGCTGTGTTGTGACTGCAATTATAGTAATCAGATAATGCATCCATAACTTAACTAATTACCCTAAATCAACTTGAAATATAATTTGTGGATTTGCAAGGCTTTGCTTTTCTCTTCTGCAATGTGAATAGAACAGAAACAAGAGCTCTGATTGAATGTGCGTTGCCATCTTGTTTTTTTTTTTTTCTTTCTATTTAATTTAGTCCAGATTAACACAACCAATCCAACAAACTCTAATTGCGGCTTTAACAGGACAATTGTCGAGCCGATTTTTAAAACGAATGCTAGTGTGAACGCCCGTTCCTGAAATCAGCCTCTGTCCTACCGCAGACCACTCAATGAACTTTTAAACGTTCAATCATTGGCTAAAATCATTGTTTATGCAGCATATTAGATGATCGTTTATGGGCAGCAAATTGTGTTGTGTATACAGGGATCTGCTGCCAGAAATAATGAATGAGGATGAGCAATGACATTAGCCATAAAGTAAAGGCAGCTCTTACCTGCACCGATGAGCAGGCAATTATCGGGAAGGAAAGGTCCTTTCCCGATAATTGTCTGCTCGGTCAGTATCTGTAAATGTGCCTGTAGGGTAGCTTTACATGTAGCAATTTTTGATTACATCTTACTATTGTAACCTGGAGGTTCTGAGCTTCAATGCATGGTTTACAAAAGGTTCCCAAATTATTGGGTGTCTTATTCATTAATGGTCTCCTCCTATGGGACAAAGGCGGTTTTTCAGTTCACCTGGGTCCTGGTGCCACAGACCACTCTGCCACATAAGAAGACACCATTATTTTAACTATGACATGGCATGTGCCCTGTTATGGATTTTGAACTGGGGTCCAGGAGCGCCAAGTTTATGCCTTTGGCCACATTCACTGCCATCTATATTGTTATATCCTTGATTGTAGTGGTATGTGAATATGTTCCTGGTGATTATTGGTATAATTGCAATTAAAAAGTGAGTGTACATGTTTGTGAGAAATAACAACATTTCTCCTATCTTTTATTATCTGTGTATGTCTAATACCTGTCGTGTGATCTCATATGTCCATGTTATTCCGTAATCGTATGTGCCGCTCTGTCTGGGCTGCAATTGGAATCCGCATTACTCTTCGAGGAAATCAGTTTATCACCTGAATGTTAAGGAACTGGCCCTTTGCAAGTGGTAATGAAAGGTGGCTTCTGGAAATACAGACCCCCAGACAGCGTGGAGCCTCACAGCATGAGGCCAACTGCTTTTCAAATCCAGTATCATAAAGGGAAAAAATATATCATAAGCGATAACTCATATCTGGTAACTAGAGATGAGCGAGCATACTCGTCCGAGCTTGGTGCTCGTTCGAGTATTAGGGTACTCGTAAGTGCTCGCTGCTCGGACGAGTATCTCGCCATGCTCGAGGAAATGGCAACTTCCGCATCATGCTTTTTTTGGCGCTTATAAACACAGCCAATCACAAGCCAGGAGACTCTATGGTACACCCAGCATCACGTGGGGCCCTTACATGTCGATAGCAGGGGTTGGCTGGCCTGATCAGGTGACCCTGGAATATACTAGTGACTGGCCGCGGTGCTCGGCTCAGATGCCGTCTGGATGTCGTTAGGGATAGAGCTGCTGCCTTTCAGGGAGAGTGTTAGGGCCTGCATTTAGTTCTCTGTTAGGCAGGAATCACCCACAAAGAACCCAACAGTCCTTCTAAGGGCTAGAAGACATTTTTGTCTCCTGGCTTGGCTGGCTGGCTGGCACTAGTAGTGCAGCTATCGCCAATATATAACCCCTTTTTTTTTATTATATCTTAGTGATACAAATCCATTGCACACAGCAGTGTGGAACCATTCTGTGTGTCACAGTTCAGTACACTCACTATTTTCTGTCCAGGTGACACTTTCTGTACGTCACAGAATAGAACCAAGTCATTTGCTACCTGTCACGTATACAGCTTGATCCTAAAAATCTCTGTGCGACATTTGTCTGGGTCGCAGTCTAAATAGCCACCGTCAGTAGGGTGTCAGTCAGCTCTACGATAGTTTCTGCACGTCACGTTCCAAAAAAAACAAAAATCCAAAACAAAATATACAAAAAAATTTTGTTTTTTTGTTGTTTTAGCTCAGTGATACAAATCCATTTCACACAGCTGCGTGTAACCTTTCTGTGTGTCACAGTTCAGCACACTCACTCCAATCCATATATTCTGTCCAGGTGACACTTTCTGTACGTCACAGAATACAACCAAGTCATTTGCTACCTGTCACGTATACAGCTTGATCCTAAAAATCTCTGTGCGACATTTGTCTGGGTTGCAGTCTAAATAGCCACCGTCAGTAGGGTGTCAGTCAGTTCTATGATAGTTTCTGCACGTCACGTTCCAAAAAAAACAAAAAACAAAAAAAAAATCTAAAAATAATTAGTTGTATTT
>ONZH01011856.1:0-28512 GCA_900303285.1 Rhinella marina
ACTTGCTGCTCACCTTTACACAATAATGTCCTGTTTGAAACAAAAAATAAAAGATTTTTTAGTGTCTCCATAGTCTGAGAGCTGTAGTTTTTTTTATTTTTTGGGCGATTGTCTCAGGTAGGGTCTACTTTTTTGCAGGATGAGGTGACGGTTAGATTGGTACTTTTTTGGGGTGGCATACACCTTTTTGATCGCTTTGTATTACACTTTTTGTGATGTAAGGTGACAAAAAAATGGCTTTTTTAATTTATTTTTTTACTGCTTTCAACTGAGGGGTCAGGTCATGTGAGATTTTTGTAGAGCAGGTTGATACGGACATGGCGATACCCAACATGTGTACTTTTTTTTATTTATTTGCATTTTACACATTAATATCCTGTTTGAAACAAACAAAAAATGTTTTTTTAGTGTCTCCATAGACTGAGAGCTGTAGTTTTTTTTTTATTTTTTGGGCGACTGTCTTAGGTAGGGGCTACTTTTTTTCAGGATGAGGTGACAGACTGGTACTTTTTTAGGGTGGCATACGCCTTTTTAATCGCTTTGTATTACACTTTTTGTGATGTAAGATGACAAAAAATGGCTTTTTTGACACTTTTTTATTTTTTACTGCTTTCAGCTGAGGGGTCAGGTCATGTGAGATTTTTGTAGAGAAGGTTGATACGGACGTGGCGATACCCAACATGTGTACTTTTTATTTATTTATTTATTTATTTATTTGTGTTTTGCGTGTTTTTGCGGCCCCTGTCCTGCCCCAGAAGGTTGAGGAGCAGCATCACAAGCCTGAGGAGAGGCTGAAGAAGGAAGAGGCTCCACTGCTGCTGATGAGAAGAAGCCGGAGGAGGAGGTAAGTGGTCTGTGTTTGTTTGTTTGGTTTCTATTTTTCAGGATCGTGAA
This sequence comes from Rhinella marina, assembly GCA_900303285.1. NCBI lineage: Eukaryota > Metazoa > Chordata > Amphibia > Anura > Bufonidae > Rhinella > Rhinella marina. Next base: position 895 of record ONZH01011856.1, read on the forward strand.
TGCAGAGGACTACGTCGGAATTCGGTGGATTCGGTGGATTACGTCGGATCAGCTTTTTTATTTTTTTAAATAAAATGGTCAAACGGGTCTGGGGGAGTGTTTATTTCAATAAAATATTTTATAAGTGTGTGTGTGTTTTTTTTACAACATTGCAGTTTTAGTAATCACTGCTATCTACAGATGGCCCTGATTACTAATACTGGGCTTAGTTCTTGCCGGTATGGCCAGCACTAACCCCAGCATCTATTACCTGGGCACCCACCGCCACCAGGGGTGTCGGGAAGAGCCGGGTACCCGCAGGACCGGACCTTCTAAATTGAGGGTCCGGTTCTGGGGCGGCTGCAGGCTGGTACCATTAGGCTGGGAAGGGCCAATAACCGTGTAGTGCCAGGCTGCCGCTGCTGGTTGTGTCTGGCTGGAGAATGAAAAAAAGGGGGGGACCCCATGCCGTTTTTTAAAATTATTTGTTTATGAAAAAAAAGCGTCCTGGTTGCCATGGTAACACCAATGTTTATTATACTTTGGGGGGAGGGCGCACTGCACCACCAATGTTTTAATACTGGGGGGGGGGGTTTGGGTGCACTGCGCCACCAATGTTTATTATACTGGGGGGGGGGTTGGGTTAAGAGCGCACTGCGCCACCAATGAGGAGGCCCTTAATATTAAAACACCAGCGCAGCCCCGATTTCCTCAAGGAGATCGGAGCTTCGCTGAACTCTGCCATTGAAACTGTAGTTTCATGCGCCATCTGGTGGTGGTTACATGTAACTACACCTTCATTTTATGAATGAAGCGGTATCGCTCTGCGCTCACGTGATTCTGCTGTGAACACAAGAGCTGCTACATCTGTATATATCATAACTTGTACTGTGTGCAATTTAATCTATGTGGGCAGTTCCACGAGGAAGTTCAAGAATAGGATATTAAAACACCTGAACTATATAGAGAATCCTCAGCTTACAAATATTTCCAATGCCGCAAGACATTTTATTAGTGTCCATAATCGCTCTTCTAGGTCATTTAAGGCATATGCCATTGATAGAATCTACACGCCAAAAAGAGAAGGAGACATCAAACATAGATTATTGAATAAAGAGGCATACTGGATATTCCGTCCCGAGTCCAGACACCCACATGGATTGAATCTACGCATAGAACTCATGTACCACTATTAATGTATGTTGTCTCACTTATGTACCTTTGCCTTTAGAATCTCACTTGGGTTTTTGCTGTGCTGTCAGTAAGGACATAGAGGTCCTCTCAATAAAGTACTTATATGTTTTTCATCATATACATGTTTTCATATTGACGCTTGTGTATGCCCTTTATTATATGCATCATTGTGACAGCGCAGCACAACCATGAGTTTTTCTTTCTGTTTTTATGGGTTAGGTATGACTAAGCACATTGTTGAGCGAAAAAACAAACAAACGCAATGTGTGAACAAATAGTGTTGATCGAACATCGTAGTGCTCGGGTGCTCGGGTAGAACACTAGGTGGTGCTCGAGTGCTCTACCGAGCACCCAAGCACAATGGAAGTCAATGGGAGAACCAGAACACTAAACCAGGCACCCCCTGCTCTGAAGGGGAGTGTGTCTGGTTCATAGGGAAAGGTGAGAATATGATGGAAACACCACTGAAATGGTTTGGGAACAGCATGGGGAGGATGTCTGGAAGCATCTTGGACTCCAAAGTCGCTGCTGTGAACAATGTTGTCCGAGTATTATGCCACTTTTACGGAGTGACAATAATACCCCCCAAAATCTAAGATAACATTGATTTTAGAGGAAATATTGTTAGGAAACATATATTTACTTGTATATAAAGTTCAAAAAATTACAAGGAAGAGGCACTCCAATACACCCTTTATTACACAAAGTAGGGCATCAGACACACCCTTGAAAAATTATGATTGATGGCCTACTGCTGACACTCAAAAACATTAGGGGCGAGTGTCTGCTGCTCACCTGACCATCTAAAACATTAGGGGCGAGTGCCTGCTGCTCATCTGACTGTCTAAAACATTAGGGGTGAGGGTCTGCTGCTGATCTGACCATCTAAAACATTAGGGGCGAGTGCCTGCTGCTGAACTGACCATCTAAAACATTAGGGTCGAGTGTTTGCTTCTCATCTGACCATGTAAAACATTAGGGGTGAGGGTTTGCTGCTGAGCTGACCCTCTAAAACATTATGGGTGAGGACCTGCTGCTGAGCTGACCGTCTAAAAAATTACGGGTGATGGCCTGCTGCTGAGCTGACCATCTAAAAAATTACAGGTGAGGGACTGCTGTTGACTATCTTTAAATTAGAAGAGAAGGCCTGCTGGTGACCGTCATAAAAATTAGAGGTTAGGACCTGCTGTTGACCGTCTTAAAAATTAGAGGAGAAGGCCTGCTGGTGACAGCCTTAAAAATTAGAGGTGAGTGCCTGCTGTTGACCGTCTAAATAATTTAGAGGTGAGGGCCTGCTGGTGACCGTCTTAAAAATTATGGGTGAGGGCCTGCTGTTGACGGTCTTAAAAATTAGAGGTGAGGGCCTGCTGTTGACCGTCTTAAAAATTAGAGGTGAGGGCCTGCTGTTGACCGTCTTAAAAATTAGAGGTGAGGGCCTGCTGGTGACCGTCTTAAAAATTAGAGGTGAGGGCCTGCTGGTGACCGTCTAGAAAATTAGGGGTGAGTGTCTGCTGTTGACCATCTAAAAAATTATGGGTGAGGGCCTGCTGGTGACAGTCTTAAAAATTAGAGGTGAGGGCCTGCTGGTGACCATCTTAAAAATTCTGGGTAAGGGCCTGCTGTTGACCATCATAAAAATTAGAGGTGAGGGCCTGCTGTTGACCATCTAAAAAATTAGAGGTGAGGGCCTACTGGTGAACGTCGAGGGCAGCCTAATAAGCAGTTTGATATGATGGAGGAAGAGAAGGAAGAGGATGAGAAGAGAAAGGGGTGCATGGGAATACAGTGTATTCAATACACCCTAAAAGCCACATTTAAAGTTCCTTTATGTTCAGCCACTTTCCTCTGGTGGGGTAGAGAAGTCAGGGGAAATCCAGGCTTTGTTCATTTTGATAAGCGTCAACCTGTCAGCATTTTTAGTTGACAGGCGACAAGGGCCTTCTGGTATTGCACCATTTTGCTAGTCCTCTCCACCAGAGGAATAAGAGATGAGAAGTTCTCTTTGTAGCGGGGGTCAAGAAGGGTGAACAACCAGTAATCGGTGTTGGCTGAACCACTAAGTTGAAGACGTGGGCCAGGCATGGTATGTGTGTGAGCTTGCCGAGCTCCAAATCCACCACAAAGTTGCGGCCGTTATCAGACACAACCATGCCTGGCTGTAGGTTGAGTGGCGAGAGCCACAGCTCAGCCTGGTCCCTTATGCCCTGCCACAGCTCTGCGGCGGTGTGCTGTTTGTCACCTAAGCAAATAAGTTTCAGCACGACCTGTTGCCGCTTCCCGACTGCTGTGCTTCCACTGCTTTCACTGCTTCCAGATACTGACTGAAGTCTGACTGGTGCTGCAAGATAAGAATTCTGCGGTGGAAGTGGAGGAGGAGGTGGAGGAAGAGAAGGAGGGTTGCAGCCGCTACTGTAGGTGGTGACGAAATGCGGATGGAAGTAGGGCCCGCAATCCTTGGCATGGGTAGCACCTGTGCCATCCCAGGGTACGACTCGCTCCCAGCCTCCACAACGTTCACCCAGTGTTCCGTCAGGGAAATGTAGCGTCCCTGGCCAAAAGCACTTGTCCATGTGTCAGTCGTTAAGTGGACCTTCCCAGTAACTGCGTTGGTCAGGACACGGGTCATGTTTTGGGACACATGCTGGTGTAAGGCAGGGATGGCACACCGGAAAAAAATAGTGGCGCCTGGGGACTGTGTAACGAGGGACAGCCGCGGCCATCAGGCTGCGAAAAGCCTCAGTGTCCACCAGCCTAAACGGCAACATTTCCAGGGCCAGCAATTTGGAAAGTTGTGCGTTTAGAGCTATGGCCTGTGGGTGGGTGGCTGGCTGGGTATTTCTGCTTGCGTTCAAATGCCTGGGGTAAGGACATCTGTACGCTGTGCTGGGACACAGAAGTGGACATGCTCGCTGATGGTGCAGGTGCAGGGCGGGAGGCATCCGGGCCTGTGTCTTGGACAGCACCTAACACGGGGAAGAGGAGGCAGTGGTGTGACCCGCAGACACTGATTGTGGACCCAGGCGTTCGGCCCACCTATTAGGGTGCTTTGCTGCCATGTGGCGGATCATGCTGGTGGTGTTCAGGTTGCTAGTGTTCATGCCCCTGCTCATTTTGGTACGGCACAGGTTGCAAATTAGAATTCTTTTATCGTCAGCAATTTCCTCAAAAAAGCGACAGACTGTGGAACACCTACCCCTTGGCAAGGGAGATTGCCGCAAGGGGGTTGGCGTGGCCTGCCTTCTGCCACCCCACTGCCTCTTCCAGCCTGTTGTGGTGCTGCAGATCCCTCCCCCTCTGTACTGCTGTCCTCGCTCGGCTTGCCACCTTCCCAGGTTGGGTCAGCGATTTCATCGTCCACCACCTCCTCTTCCACTTCCTCACTCTGGTCCTCCTCCTGACATGGTGAACTAACAAGAACCTGACTTAACTGTGTCTCATCCTCATTATCAACCTCTTGAGACACTAATTGCCCTTGACTTATTGGCAACTGTGTTTCATCATCATCATGCACCTCGTCAGACACTAATTGCCGTTCCCCACCATCATCTTCTTCAAACTGTGGATGCTCATGAGTTTGGGAATCAGGGCACAACATCTCCTCATGTCCCTCTTCAAGTTGGGCCAGAGGTTGGTCCTGTCGGTGAAGAGGACTCTTGGTTGACCTTTCCTTTAATACAAATCAGTTGGTCCTGCAGGTGACTCAGCTCATAACTGAGTGGAATGCATCTACATGAGCAGCAGAAGCCAGTCTTTTAGGTATTTGTCATACATTTGTGTCCTGCAAAAGAGGTTCTTTGCCCTCCCTGGGTGCTGGGGGGCTATGGGAATGGCTGTGCCCTGCTCCATGTTTTTTCCAGTTGCCACTGCGAATGTTCATATTGGTATGTTCTGGAATAAACAAAGCTACAAGTACAGCAAGAAGCACAGAGCAGGCTCCAAACAGGAATGGAGGTCCAGGGATGATAGAGTTCTGTTGCAAATGCAATGTCGTCACCTTATCCCTCAGCTCCGATTCTCCTATAGGGTTTTCATTTAGTTCCACGTGAAAAATGTAAACTATGAAACCATACAGAGCAGGCCCAAGTCCATTGCAAAATCCCCAGATTCCTGTGATCATTCCCTGCACAACACCTTGTTGGTCAGCATCTGCAGTCTGAGACACCAAAGCATTTACTGCAGGAAAAGTAATGCTGGACATAGCGGCCACAGCTCCTGCAGCCCACATCATCCAAGGTTCTGGTCCAAAGCCGTACCAGGCCATCACACAGTGATACAGATGAGCAAAACAATCGAGTCTTGGCCGACTTTCTTTAGAGAGGCAAATGGATCTGCTTGCTCCCAGGAAATTGGAACTCCCCAAGATGCCGGCCTCATTTTCTCTGGAAGAGACTCTGGACCAGCCACCAAGATGAAACATATGTCAAGAAGTGCAATGGCCGTTGCCAGCAGCACCACAAGAGAGTTTCCGTACGCATGGCTCAAGTAAGCCCTGATGGCGGGACTAGTGACCAAACTAGCTGCAAACGTGGCGGAAACCAGTCCATATGCCATGCTTCTTTCATGCTCCTGTTTAATATCTGCTACATAAGCAAATACAATTATTAGTTTGGTCACTAGTCCCGCCATCGGGGCTTACTTGAGCCATGCGTACAGAGACTCTCTCTCTGTCCATTGTTGCTCAGACGATTGTCTTAAGTTTACTCATGAGGTCGATTGGGAACAAGAACATGATTCTGCTGGGTCTGGGTTTTCAGATACTGCAGTTGGCCTGGTACGGCTTTGGATCAGAACCTTGGATAATGTGGGCTGCAGGAGCTGTGGCCGCTATGTCCAGCATTACTTTTCCTGCAGTAAGGTAAGGTGACGACATTGCATTTGCAACAAAACTCTATCATCCTTGGACCTCCATTCCTGTTTGGAGCCTGCGGGGAGGGCAAAGAACCTCTTTTGCAGGACACAAATGTATGACAAATCCCTCTTCAAGCGGGCTTGGCAAGAGGCCCAAATGAAGGAACGGCGATGAAAAAAGCTCCTCGGAATATCCGAGTGTGGGATCACTTGTTTGCCCAGACTCTGCATGGTGGGAGGAAGGAGGATCAGGGTGAGGATTCTGTTGACCAGACTCTTGGCTACTGAGACTGGACTTTGTGGAAGAGAGGGTGGTGCTTAACCGACTGGAAGCATTATCTGCTGTAATCCAACTGACTACCTGGTCGCACTGGTGTGGCATCAAGAGTGGTGTCTTGCGCCGCTCTGCAAACTGGGACATGAAGCTAGGAGTTTTGGATGATTTTGTTTCTTGTGCTCTGCCAGCAGGCACAGTTTCACCGTGCCCATAGCCATGGCCTCTGCGTGCACCATCAGCAGCATGCCCACTTCCCTGTCCCTTACTGCTCGCCTTGCGCATATTAAATGATATATATGCAAGTTTGTCACAAGTACAGTAGCGCAGATTTTTTTAAGTGTATGAGCAGAAAAATTACATCGAATGTCAGAAATATTTAGGATACACAAACGTTAAACAGCAGACGCAGCGCAGGTAATGTCGCTGTCACCAACAGCAGGAAAAATTTCACCAAATGTCAGAAATATTTAGGATACACAAACGTTAAACAGCAGTCTTAGCGCAGGTAATGTCACTGTCACCAACAGCAGGAAAAATTTCACCGAATATCAGAAATATTTAGGATACACAAACGTTAAACAGCAGACGCAGTACAGGTAATGTCACCTTGATTAGCAGCAGAAAAAAATACACTGGATGTCAGGTATTTGGGATACAGAAACGGTATACTGCACACACAGCACAGGTAATGTCGCCTTGATTAGCGGCAGAAAAAAAATACACCAGATGTCAGGTATTTGGGATACAGAAACGTTATACTGCACACGCAGCACAGGTAATGTCGCCTTGATTAGCAGCAGAAAAAAATGACACCGGATGTCAGGTATTTAGGAGACACAAACGTCATCTGCACACGCTGTGCAGGTGGTGTTAAGGTTAGGCAAACTTGCGCTATTTTTGCCCACCCCAAAAAAAATATTGCAGCCATATATAACAATAGTCCTTAAAAGGACTTTTGGGTCTTTTAAACAGAACAACTAGCCCTGCCTAGCCAATTTCTATCCCTACACTATCTGTCCCTCCTTGAAGCAGCTCTCCCTGACTCAGACTGAGCCGGATCACTTGTCATCGGGTGCTATATAGTAACATAGTAACATAGTTTATAAGGCCGAAAAAAAGACATCTGTTCATCCAGTTCGGCCTGTTTTCCTACAAGTTGATCCAGAGGAAGGCAAAAAAAAACCCTGTGAGGTAGAAGCCAGTTTTCCCCACTTTAGGGAAAAAAATTCCTTCCCGACTCCAATCAGGCAATCAGAATTACTCCCTGGATCAACAACCCCTCTCTAGTAACTATAACCTGCAATATTATTACCCTCCAAAAATACATCCAGGCCCCTCTTGAACTCTTTTAGTGAACTTACCATCACCACCTCCTGAGGCAGAGAGTTCCATAGTCTCACTGCTCTTACCGTAAAGAATCCTCCTCTATGTTTGTGTACAAACCTTCTTTCCTCCAGACGCAGAGGATGTCCCCTCGTCACAGTCACAGTCCTGGGGATAAATAGATCGTGGGAGAGATCTCTGTACTGACCTCTGATATATTTATACATAGTTATTAGATCTCCCCTCAGTCGTCTTTTTTCTAAAGTGAATAAGCCTAATTTTGATAATCTTTCTGGGTACTGTAGTCCACCCATTCCAGTTATTACTTTAGTTGCCCTCCTCTGAACCCTCTCCAGCTCTGCTATGTCTGCCTTGTTCACAGGAGCCCAGAACTGTACACAGTACTCCATGTGTGGTCTGACTAGTGATTTGTAAAGTGGCAGGACTATGTTCTCATCACGGGCATCTATGCCTCTTTTGATGCAGCCCATTATCTTATTGGCCTTGGCAGCAGCTGTCTGACACTGGTTTCTGCAGCTTAGATTTCTGTTCACTAAAATTCCTAGGTCCTTTTCTATGTCAGAGTTACCCAATATTTTACCATTTAGTATGTACTGGTGACTTGCATTATTCCTTCCCATATGCATAACTTTACATTTGTCAGTGTTAAACCTCATCTGCCACTTCTCTGCCCAAGCCTCCAGTCTATCCAGATCCATCTGTAGCAGTGTACTGTCCTCTTCTGTGTTAATTACTTTACACAGTTTAGTGTCATCTGCAAAAATTGATATTTTACTGTGCAAGCCTTCTACAAGATCATTAATAAATATATTGAAGAGAATAGGGCCCAATACTGACCCCTGTGGTACCCCACTAGTGACAGTGACCCAATATAGCATCCGATGACGCGTTCCCGTCCAGCCAATCACTGTAATGCCAGTAGCCAATATGGCTACGGCATTACAGTGAATGCCAGTGGGACTCGAGCATGGTGCTCGAGCACACGCGGTGTTCGGCTGAACACTGCGGTGTGCCGAGCACCGCCATGCTCGACCGAATACATTGTTTGGGTGAGCATGCTCGCCCAACACTATGAACAAACTGTTGTTAATGTCTATAATATCATAATTAGAGTTATTGTTTATAGGAGTAATATAACCGCACTGTGTGCACAAGCTAGTCCTTTAATTTTCACTATGTATTATATTGCTTTGTGCTGCTGGTCTGAAATCTGTGTTTTACATGTTGCCATAAGTACCTGGCTCCAAGTTAAATAGACCAGCAGTACTAGCTCACTGTTTGTAATGATTAAGGACATGTAGTTTGTCTGAAACTCGTTTACAGTTGGGGTGCCGTGATTTTTTGTATGTGCCTGCTGTACTCAAGAATAAAGCATCATCACAGCACATAGAGCATTACGACAAAAAACGCTTGATGGGCTACCACGAGATATCATATGGTATGTTAATGACTTAAGCCTTAAAGAAAACATTATGGCGAAAGCTCATTCCTTGCAACAGGTGGAGTATGTGGGGGCCAAAGTGTCTCCATTTCAAGATTTGTCCTGGATCACTCTCCAGAAGAGGAGAGCCTTGAATCCCCTATTGGATCGTCACCGACCATCTGCTACTGAGCGGTGAACTGGGCTCCTCTCCTGGATGGCTTATTTAATGGAGTGCAGTTTTGCTCTTCACTCTCGATTTCTCTTGTTGGCGCCCTGAGCAGGTTCATATGTTCTATAGGGGTGTTTACAACAGGTCCCTTTTGTCTATGGAGTTCCGGTCGCGGTTGAGCGGCGCCAGTTACCTTCCCTAGTGGGTTTACTATATTTGGCTCAGCTACCATCGGTTAGCTGTATTTGTAGTTATATCCGCTCCTTCCTAACTGAACTCCACAGACATAAGAGTTTTAGTTTTACTATGCCTTTATTGTCGCAATTTGTTTTCTTTGAATGTTGTTCTGATACTGTTTTCAACAGTCTCTCTATAGTTCTCATACTTCTCCATTTCTCTTCATGTCCTCTGTCTGGCTCTGTCTCTGAGGAGTAGTCTGGCACCCGACGTTAGGGCCCCCTTCTTAACTATTCTCGCTATAGATGGTGCAGCCCCTTTTTGCCTTTTCGCCATGGCTAGAATTATGTCCTTAAACATTAAGGGTCTCACCTCAAACCTTAAGAGACACATTACTTTGTGGGAACTCGGTAAATCTAAAGCTGATATTGTTTTTTTTACAGGAGACACAACGAAGGTCCGATGGCTTCTTTGCATTCGCTAAGCATTGGTTCCCCAGAACATACTCAGGCTTTGCCAGCTCAAAGTCGGCAGGAGTCACCATCCTAATCTCCAGATCCTGCTCATTTCAAGTCAACAAGGTACATGCTGACCCCTTAGGATGATACCTCATCCTCCAAGGTACTCTGAATGGTGTGCGTCTGCAGCTCTGCACGGTCTATGCTCCTAATTCAGGTCAGCTTACCTTTCTTTCCTCTCTTCTCTCTATCCTCTCTTCTGATCGAGGGCAGTACAGCTGATAGAGGGAGATTTTAATGTCCCCTTCTCAGACTGTTTTGACAGGCTCACCACACCTTCGACATCCCCATCTAGTCAGTGTAATTGCCTCTCCAGAGGCTTCCGTAAGCTTATCTGCACACACTCTCTTTATGATCTCTGGACAGCCATATCTATGTGGATAACCCCTTCTCTTGCCAATATACTTTTTACTCTCCTCATCTCACTTGTACAAGGATCAATTATTTATTTGGCAATGTTATGGCCCTTAGATCCCTAGTTGATGCATCTGATGAGCTACGTTCATTGTTGTCTCAGTATTTTGTGGAGAATGTCCATATTGCGCCTTCACCGGAAATTCTGTGGGAAGCACGTAACGCGGTGTTTCGTGGGGTGTGCATTTCCCTTTTTCCTGATTCAAAATTGATAAAGAGGCTCAGTATAATGAACGAACGGCAGAATAGTCTCTGGCCTCACCTCACATAATACGGATACTGAGACAAATAGAGATTGCCAAGGCATACTTCAGCATCACCCTAACTCCATAGCTAAACTATTCCATACATATTATTGGAATCTGTATTCCCTTCCTTCTACTCTTCCCAGTGATGAAACAAAACAAAATGCTCTCTTAGATGAGTTTTCGTCAGACTGTCATCTGTCTACACTAGCTTCTGAAGCCCTAGCCCACCTCAACCAAAGTATCATAGTGGACAAGGTTACCGAAACTATATCTGAATTACCCAATGGAAAGTCGCCTGGCCCTGATGGACTTTTCCATAATTACTTTAAGACATTTGGGGACCTCCTAATAGCTCATATGGCTCAGCTGTTTAATGGATTCCTGAGAGGGGAGAAAATCCCTGACACCATGTTTGGTTCCTATATAACTGTTGTTCCCAAGCCTGGCAAGGATCCTACAGATTGCTCGAGCTATCGACCCATTTTTTTTTATTAAACTCAGATCTGAAGATATTTACAAAATTGCTAGCGAACTAGCTGAATTGTTGGCTCAATCACCTGGTCCATAAAGATCAGGTGGGCTTTGTCTGCTTCCGCCAGGCAGGCAATAACACTAGAAGGGACATTGACTTGATAGATATGGCTGACAGGGGAGGAGTGGAGGCTTTTTTGCTTAGCGTAGATGCAGAAAAGGCATTTGGCCGCCGAATTGGAGCTTTATGTCCCGTATGTTACTTTGGCTTTAAGGGCCCATTCCAGACTGCCCTGAGGAGCCTCTACTCCTCTCCAAAAGCGGTTATTCAGCTGCCACATGCCCACTGTCCCCCTCCTAATCTAAAATGGGACAAGACAAGGATGCCCTCTCTCCCTCCTCCTATATGTCCTTAGCATCAAACCCCTAGCAGCTCTAATACGTAATAGCTCCAAGGATATCCAAGGTATACCGGTCAGAGATAAATCATTTTCTATTTCTCTCTTTACTGACGACATGCTGCTCAACCTAACAAACCCTTTTATCTCCCTACGTAACCTCCATGCGGTTTTAGATCGCTATAGTATGATATCTAGTTACAGACTTAATACCTCTAAGTTCCCTGCTATTGGAAATGAACACCCTTTTTACCAAGTTGAAAAACACTCTTAATCTCCCTTTTTGGTCTTTTGTGTTCATAAAAATGTCCACTCTCCCTAAATTTCTGTATCTGTTTGAGACCCTCCCGGTGAGGGTGCCTGCCGCAGTCTTGCACTCCATACAGTCCGCTTTTACTAACTTTGTCTGGAATTATAAATGACACAGGTTCTACAATCAGATCCTGGTGGCACCCACTTCCAATGGGTGTAGCTCCCCCCCCCTAATATCACCTCTTATTATTTGCCAACGCACTTAAGGCATATCGCCTCCTGGTCTACACTCCACTCATACAATCGATGAACCAAGTTTGAGTGGCTGTGGCTGGCACCGACCCATCCAGGAACTATGATTTGGGGCTCCCCTCCTACTATCCTTGCCTCTGAGTTACTTGGCCCCATGCTGTTCACAAGGGCAATTTGGTTCAGAAACAGGATTAGGTATAACCTAGCAACACTACGCTCCCCTCTTACTATATTTCTTTTCACTCCACATCTTCCGGAAAGCTCTGAAGCAGGGATGGTTAGACCGGGGATCCTGAAAGACCCCCTTTCTGCTCAGATTCTGGCATTCGAGGAACTGCAGGCTAAATTCTCCCCACCAAACAATACCACAGAATTCTCCATTACTGCAGGAGTGTGCTGGGAACATCGAATGTCCCAGCCCTTTCCTTGTCTGTACCCTTGGCCCTTCAGTCAAAGGCCTTATTTCTGACATATACCAAATATTATCTTCCTCAGACTTCCCTGCAGGTTTTAAACATCCATACATGAAGAAATTGGAGGATTGTTTGCAGAGGGAGCTCCCCCTGGAGACTTGGCGAACCATATGGAGACGGGCACACTCTAGCTCCTCTTCCATAAGTTACAGGGAGAACCAATTGAAGATTCTAACGTTCTGGTACACCGGAAGTGTTGCATGCTATGAACCCTGGGTTGCCGGATCTCTGTTGGAGGTGCTCCCAACCTAAAGCTTCTGTATTCCATATCTTCTGGTCCTGCCCAATTATAATACCATTCTGGGCATGAGTTTCACGATTAATGTAGGTCATTTTAGATATTCCTATCCCCAGAGACCCTCTAACATTCCTCTTGAATGTAGTCCCAGCAACAATTATAAGCAGTGGTGCTAGACTGCTCCTCCACATGTTAAATGCTGCTAAGTATCTGATTGCACTTCATTAGAGATGCTCTGTGCCCCCCTACGGGTTCTGACCTCTACACTTGGATACAAGAAATTAGAACCCTGAAATATTTGGTAGCACTTCAACGGAACACAACAACTACTTTCCTAAAATATTGGCAACCTTGGGACACTCGCAAGAATATGATATCGTTATAGACATGGAGAGACACAAAATTTTCATTTTATATACTTTTATTGTTATTTTGCGCAATGTTATTTAACCACAACCAGACCGGGCCTAATTTTGCAAATCTGACATGTGTCACTTTATGTGGTAAAAACTTTGGAACGCTTTTATTTATCCAAGCCATTGTTTTCTCATGACACATTGTACTTCATGTTAATGGTAAATTTAAGTCAATATGTTTTACCTTTATTTATAAAAAAAAAAATCCAAAAGTTAATGAAAATTTGAAAAAAATTCACTGTTTTCCAAATTTGAATCTCTCTGCTTTTAAGACAGATAGAGATACCTCATAAAATACTCATTAATTAACACTCCCCATATGTCTACTTTATGTTGACATAATTTCAGTAATGTATTTTTTTTTTTTATGACGTTAGAAGGTTTAGAATTTTAGAAGCAATTTGTGAAATTTGTAAGAAAATTTCCAAAGTCAACTTTTTTAATGACCAGTTCAGTTCTGAAGTCACTTTGTGGGGCTTACATAATAAAGCCAACCCATAAATGACCTCATTTTAGAAACTACACCCCTCAAACTATTTAAAACTGGTTTTAGAAATGTTAACCCTTTAAGTATTTCACAGGAATTAAAGTAAAATAGAGGTGAAATTTCAAAATTTCACTTTTTTTTGCAGATTTTCCATTTTAATAATTTTTTCCTAGAACACATCAAGGGTTAAAAACAAAACAAACCTCAATAGTTATTACTCTGGTTCTGCAGATTGCAGAAACTCCCATATGTGAATGTATACTGCTGTATGGGCACACGTTAGGGTGCAGAAGGCTAAGAGCGCCATATGGTTTTTGGAGGACAGATTTTGTTGGAATATTTTTTAGGCACCATGTTGCATGTGAAGAGACCCTGAGGTACCCCCACAATGAAAACCCCCCAAAAGTGGCCACATTTTGTGAACTACACCACCCAAGGAATTTTTAAGGGGTGTAGTGAGCACTTGACCCAACAGGCGTTTCATAGAATTTATAACACTTGGGTGTGAAACTTTCTTTTTCACAAAAGATAACAGGAGAATATCCCCCACAATTTGCTACCCATTTTCTCCTGAATACAGTATCAATTGTGGTTGTAAACTGTTATTTGCGGATACGCCAGGGCTCAGAAGGGAAGGAGCGGCATCTGGATTTTCTAACATGGAGTTTTCTGTCATGGTTTTTAAGAGCGATTACTTTTTTAATTTTTTGTTGACTGAGCTACCTGAGGGTTTAATTTGTGCCGGACAAGCTGTAGTTTTTATTGGCACCATTTTGGGGTACATTTGGTTTTTTTGGTCATTTTTTATCTAATTTTTTGGGGAGGTGAAGTGACAAAAAAAAGCTATTTGGTGTCATTTTTAATTTTTTTTACACCGTTCATTTGATGGAGTAGATAATGTTTTATGTTTATAGATCCGGTCGTTATTGACGCAACGATACCAAATATGTTTACTTTTTATTTGTATTATTTTTTTTAACGTTTTACACAATAAAAACACTTTTAGAAAAAAAATCATGTTTTTGTGTTGCCATTTTCTTAGAGCCATAGTGTGTTCATTTTTCTGGCTATGGTCTTGTGTGAGGGCTTGTTTTTTACGGGACGAGGTGATGTTTTTATTGCTACCATATATGGGGTATATACAACTTTTTGATTGATTGATATTATGTTTTTTGTAAGGTGAGGTAACTAAAAAAAGCTGTTTTGGCATCATTTTTATAACGTTCACTTGATGGGGTAGATCATGTGATATTTTTGTAGGGCCAGTTGTTACGGACGTGGCAATACCAAATATGTCTATTTTTTATTTATTTTTTTACATTTTACACAATAAGAGCATTTTTAGAAAAATAAATCATGTTTTTGTGTTGCAATTTTCTTAGAGCCATTTTTTAACATTTTTCTGGCTGTGGTCTTGTTGAGGGCTCATTTTTTGCAGGATGAGGTGATGTTTTTTTTTGGTACCATCTTGGGGTACATACGACTTTTTGATTGACGTTGTTGATGTTTTTTGGGAGGGGAGCTAACAAAAAAAATCTGTTTTGGCGCAATGTTTATTTAGTTTTTTTTAAGGCGATAACCTGATGGGGTAGATAATGTGATATTATTATAGGGCGGGTCATTGCGGACGCGGTGATACCAAATATGTCTATTTTATTTATTTTTTTCTATTTTCAACATTTTTTAAACAATCTATTTGGGGAATTTTTTTGTGAAACTTTTTATTTATCTTTTTTATAAAACACTTTATTTTTTTATTTTACACTTTGTGTCCCCCATAAGGTCATACAAGACCTTTGGGGGACATTTAACTTCATTTTTTTTTTTTACTATTGATTTCTCCTGTAACTCTGTAAGTCTGACATAGTAGCAGCAGTATTCAGCGCTGTACAGCCTCAGTGTAGGGTTGACCGAGGTCAATGGAAGACCCGACAGCTCCTGCACTCTCCCGGCCCCGGTGATCATATGACCACCAGGGCCGGGATAGGAAGTGCACATGGCTTCCTGAACTGTATACACAGCGCTCGTTCAGCGCTGTGTATACAGCGATCTAGAAGGCAGAGACACCCAGGACGGGTCCCTGCCTTCTCTATCGGAAGCCCTGCTGTCACTGACTGTGCAGCTGCATGATTAGCGTTCAAAAACGTCCATTCAGAGATAAAGGGACCGCCCAAGGACGTTTATAGTCAATGGACGGTCGGGAAGTGGTTAAGCAGGTCCATTTGTATTGGACCGCTACAATCTTTATACACTGTTTGTGATTTAAAATACTTTAAAACTCAATAAAATTAAAAACGGAAAAAAGCCGGAATTAGTCTTACCGGTAATTCATTTTCCATGATATCACCACGACGACCCCACAATGAGATTGACCCCTGACCTCTGTAGGGGCAGGAACAGAGAAGGTTAAAGCACACTTCCCACCACCAAACACCAGTGTTTACCAAATAACAGAGCCAACCGGTGATAGTTAGTGCATAAGTTAAATAAAGTTTTTTTTTTTTTTTTTTGACCCTCGATATTTGATTCATATCAAGGGGAACAAAGGAAGATGGGAGGGAATACCCTGCCGTCGTGGTGATATCATGGAAAATGAATTACCGGTAAGACTAATTCCGGCTTTCCATATCACCACGACGGCCCCACAATGAGATATATGAAATAAATTCTTAAGGGCGGGCCACTGCCTGAAGGACCTTGCGTCCGAAAGACAGATCCGCAGAACTAGAGAAATCTAGATGGTAATGTCTGATGAAAGTATTTGCACTGGTCCAAGTAGCCGCTTTACAGATTTCTTCCAGCGAAGCCCCTGCACGTTCCGCTTGAGAGGAAGACATAGCACGTGTCGAGTGAGCCTTGATGAAGGTCGGACTGGTAAGGTTCTGGATTTCATAGCACGTAGAAATGGTGACTCTGATCCATCTAGCTAGAGTGGATCTGGAAACTCCCTGGTCCTTATTTCTCCCGGAGAACTGGAGGAAGAGACGATCAGATTTCCTGAGATCTTTAGTAGCTTGTAGATATTTAAGTACAGCTCGTCTTACATCTAGAGAATGGAAGACCTGTTCTTTGCTATTGGCCGGTGAATCACAGAAGGAAGGCAGAATTATCTCCTGGTTCCTATGAAAGGAGGATACCACTTTCGGTAGAAAACCAGGGTCCAATCTAATGACTAACCTATCATCGAGGACCCTAAAGTATGGTTCCCTGATGGAGATAGCTTGGATCTCCCCGAGTCTCCTAGCGGAGGTTATGGCTACGAGGAATGCTACCTTGAAGGATAGAAGTTTTAGGGAACAATCATCCAGGGGTTCAAAGGGTGGTAAGGTTAAACCCGTGAGGACAGTCCCCAAATCCCAAGAAGGAACTTTTGTTTTTAGGGAGGGACGCAACCTAAAAATAGCTTTCATGAAACGTCTTATCCATTTATGGTTTGCAAGGCCTGTATCAAAAAAGCAACTAAGTGCCGAAACCTGTACTTTTAAGATAGAAGGCCTTAGCCCTTTTTCAAACCCGGATTGAAGAAAATCAAGGATCAAGAGGTGACCTTCTTCCGGCAGGCTCTAAGCGTAGAGATTACGCTGTCTGATAAACCTTGGTTTTTCAGGATCCTGACCTCAGGATCCAGGCCGTCAGTTTCAGGAACTCTGGATGAGGATGGACAAATCGGAGGTGAAGGAGGAGATCCTGAGATATTGGGAGAATCCAAGGTTCTGCAATCGACAGCCTCTTCAGGGAGGAGAACCAGCTCCTTTTTGGCCAGAATGGGGCAATTAGAATGACGGTCGCCCTGTCCCTCTGGATCTTTTGGACCACCCGTGGAATGAGTGGCAGAGGGGGGAACGCGTAACAGAGACTCCACTCCCAGGATAGGGAGAAGGCATCCACTGCCCAGGGATTGTCCCTGGGGTTTAGGGAGCAGAATTTGGGAACTTTTTTGTTTGATTTCGTCGCGAAGAGGTCCATGAGCGGTATACCCCAACGATCTGTAATCTTGGAAAAGACAGCTGGATTGAGGGCCCATTCTGTTTGGTCTAGTACCTGTCGGCTTAGGAAGTCTGCTTCTAGGTTTAATGAACCCTTTAGATGGATTGCTGATATGGATTTTACGTTGCTTTCTGCCCACTGGAAGATCTTGTTTGAGAGGGCTAGAAGGGCCTGGGACCTTGTTCCTCCTTGATGGGATAAATAAGCAACCGTGGTCGTGTTGTCTGAAAAGACTTTGAGATGGTGACCTAGAACAATCTGCTCGGCAGAGTTTAGGGTCTCCCAAACTGCTTGCAGGTCTCTGAAATGTGAGGAATGGTTCCGTATTGATGGGGGCCAGGATCCCTGGAAGTAATGGCTGCCTACCTTTGCCCCCCAGCCAAGAAGGCTGGTGTCTGTAGTAATGAGGATTTGCGGGACTTTTTCCCAAACTACTCCTGCATTCAGATTTTCTTTGTTTGACCACCACTAAAGGGATATCTTTACTGAATTTGGGATGTGGACTCGGAGATCCAGAGAGGATTGTCTCCTGTTCCACACTTTTAGAATCCAAGTCTGTAATGGTCTGTAATGCAGTCTTGCCCAGTTTACTGACTGGATACAGGACGATAGGAGGCCCCACAGACTCATTGAATCTCTTATTGTAGATGTTTCCTTCCCCTGAAAGGCTCTCACCCTTGTGATTATTGAGAGAAGGAGCGTAATTTGTAGATGTGAGTCCAGTAAGATCCCTAAAAATTTTACCTGCCTGGAGGGTTGGAGGAAGGATTTTTGATAGTTTACTATCCAGCCCAGATTTCTTAGAGTGGAAAGGAGGATGTTCAGGTCTCTTTGAAGATGAACTTGAGAGTCGGCAACTAAAAGGAAGTCGTCTAGGTAGGGTATCAGGATTATGTTGGACTGACGCAGAAAGGCTACCATTTCTATCATTAATTTTGTGAAAATTCTGGGGGCAGAGGATATTCCGAATGGAAGCGTGGTAAATTGGAAGTGATGAATTTGACCTCCCTTGTTTCGGATGGCAAAACGAAGATATTTTTGGTAGCTCTGATGAATGGGGACGTGATAATAAGCCTCTTTCAAGTCTATCGTGCACATAAAGGCATCCTTCATTATCAGGGGAATGGCTAAGGAAAGAGACTCCATCGTGAATCTCCTGTATTTGACAAATTTGTTTAGAAACTTTAAGTTGATTATTATCCTGAAGCTTCCTTCTTTTTTCCTGACTAGAAAAAGAGTGGAGTAGTATCCCCTTCGGCGTTCCCGAGGAGGAACTTTTATTATCATGTCTTTCCTTATCAGCTCTAAAATTTCTTCCCATAGTACGTCTCGGTTTGTGGGAGAACTTGAATGTTTACTATAAATTTGGTTGGGGGAACAGATTTGAGCTCTATTTTGTATCCTGCTTCCACCAGGGCAAGAGCCCAGGGATTTGAGGTTACACTTCGCCAAGCAGGTAAAAAGTTGCTCAGTCTTCCCCCGACCCTGGCGTCATTGTTTATCGGAGGATTTGGGCTGAGGATTGAGAAGGAATCCTTTCCCCTTGCCCCCCTTGGGGTAGCTCCATCGCCCGCTCTTCCCTTTTCCCCGATAGGATTTCTCTTGAAAATTTCCTGGGCGAAAGGGAAATCTCCTGCGAAAGGGCCTATCCTCAGGAAACCCTTTTTTATTGTCCGCTGCCTTCTCCAGGATTTTATCGAGGACCGGATCGAAGACGTAGTCTCCTGAGAAGGGGATGGAGCAAAGCTTCATTTTTGAAGCTTTATCCCCTGACCAGGATTTCATCCAAATAGCACGGCGGGCGGAGTTAGACAGACCTGTGTCCCTGGCTGAAAACCGAATGGACTCAGCAGAGGCGTCGGCTAAAAACGCGGTGGCAGATTTAAGAAGAGGAAGAGAATTTTAAATTTCTTCCCTGGGCGTCTTATTTTTTAAGTGTTGTTCCAGTTCGTTGATCCATAAAGTCATGGACCTAGCCACGGAAGTAGCAGCAACATTTGTCTTTATATTAAACATCGCTGCTTCCCAGGATTTGCGTAAGAGAGAGTCCGCTTTCCTCTCCATGGGGTCTCTTAACTGGGACGCGTCTTCAAAGGGCAGAGACGTCTTTTTGTTGACTTTGGCAACCTGAACGTCTATTTTGGGAATCTCATTATAGACTTTTGAGTCACCAGGGTCAAAAAGGAGCCGGTTTCTGAAGTCTCTGGAAATACCCAACCGTTTTTCGGGTTTGTTCCATTCTTCTAGGATCATTTCCTTAATATTTTCATTGAATGGAAATACTCTGGCTCTTTTGACTCTGAGACCTCCAAAAAGCTCCTCTTGAACAGAGTGAGCCTTTTGCACCTCCTCAACCCCCATAGTGGCACGTACGGCCTTAAGTAAGTCAGTCATGTCCTCATTTTTAAAGAGAAATTTTTTACATCCTTCGACGCAATCAGAGTCTGAAGGTAAATCATCATCCTCAGCCAGTCTAGAGGAAGCAGAGTCCTCTTCCAACTCGTCCAGATCCGACGAGGAATGGTGAGCAGACACTCTCGGTCGTTTGGCTGGGGGTGGAGGGGCTGGAGGGTTAAATTGTGATATAGAGGCACGAATCTCCTCCTGAACCATAGAACGGAAATCTTCCAATAGAGAAGGTTGTTCTTCCCGAATAACGTTATCAATACATTCTTTACACAGCCTCTTAACATAACAGTCTGGAAGCTTTTTTCCACAGGAAATGCATCTTGAGGGTTTTTTTGCCTTTCTTCTGAGCCTCTTTAGATACCTATGAGGCAACAGAATGGATATTATAAAGAGCTCCTTAAACCTAAGTTTGAAGCCAAAAGACCCAAGATGCACCCTGTGATGGAGCAGGAGAGGGAGGAACCAATCACCCCCACCAGACCAAAAACAAGAGGGATAACAGATATACCCCCCCAAAGGGGGACTCACGGAGGACGGTGTCTGAGCATCAGGCTCACGCAGAGACCAGGGTTCCGGTGCAGACATTGTGAACGGGGATCCGACACAGGCAGCCGCACTTGAGAATGCCGGGTCCCCGTTTTGAACTCACCGCCGCTTCCGGGTCTCTGTGTCGTCCTCCTTACATCTGGACGCCACCGGAAGTGCGTCATCCCTTTGCGCACGTGGCGCAAGGCGCGCAGCCCAGCTTTACCCACCGGGGAAAGGAGGGAGATCACGCCCGTAGCAGGCCCCAGACCAGCCGGGACGAGTCCTCCCACGATCCCCTGCCCAGCGTTGGTACCGGACCGCGGGTGGGCAGGGGGACAGAGGTAAATGTTGGTACCGTCACTCTGTCAGGCAAATTTTCATATCTTCATCTCCCCACAAGGAGATCCTTCTCCGTCCTGGCCTCTGTAGGGACAGGAAACACTGGTGTTTGGTGGTGGGAGGTGTGCTTTAACCTTCTCTGTTCCTGCCCCTACAGAGGTCAATCTCATTTTGGGGCCGTCGTGGTGATGATATGGAAAAATCCTTAAAGGGAATTCTCCATTATTAATAAAAAGAAAAAGTGAAAATTGGAATACAGTAACATTGCAGTCTTAACATTAAATAATTCATGAGAATCTGGACATCATTTAGTACATGACAATTTACTTCTAGCAAAGCTAGAACCAGCAATACACCTCACATGGATCCAGAACTTATCCTATCCATTGCTCCAGTTGCTCTGTTAAATTTATTTAAGTGGTAGTTCAGGGGACATGTCTTTCCTGCTGCAGCTCTCACCTTATAACTGTCACTGCTTATAAAATATCTAACTGGTGGTAGTTGAAGAATAGAACTGAGCATGTGCGTCCACCTCAGCAATGTACAAACTATTCTGATACATTTTGTGGCTATTTTAATTTTTTTTCAATTACAAAAGTATTCAGACTCAGATGCTGGTTTGAAAAATGTTGAATATTTTTTCGTGGGACAACCCGTTTTAGTGAGGGAAATGTAGTACTGCTTTAAGTCCAATTTTAAAATAGCTAATTTATTAGAGCACTGCTGTTGTTATTATCATACTGCAAAACAACGCTGGAAACATTTCTAATTCTGCAGATAGAAAATTGATTTAAAAAATAAAATAATTTTTTTAAAAGTATTATTATTTATATAAGTATAATAAGTATTATTATTTATATAACTACATTGATATTCCAATTAAGCAGTTTATTTTGTTAACCTCTCTTATTTTAGCCATTGATCCCATAGCTTATCAATGTTTTCTGCTTTTTCCTTTAAATAAACTGGCTCTGGCTCATTCCATCTGGTTCCCCTTCCGACAGCAGCCTCGCACCTGTTCACACCTCCTCTCCTGTTGGATTCCATTGAACATTTCCTCCTCTGCCAGGGCTATTCTGGCACACACAACCTTTCTGTCATTCAATCCATCTGTCAGAAGTGAACCTTGTTTACAACTAGCTTCTGTTTTTTACTTTGAGAATTGAAGCACCTAAAGGTCATTGTCAAATGCAATCTCAATTCAGATTTCAGTATCCCTCTGCTAATCAGTCTAATATGGTCTCTCAGAGTAGATTTTTAAAATGAGTTTTGGTATGAGAAGGGGTTTACTTGGAGATGAGCTACATTATCATTTAATTACAAATGGTAAAATGAAGTCCGCCGATAAGCCATTTTCTCACTGCATGACTGTGCTTATTTATGCCAAGACTGACAAAAAATGTCACACAATTAATCAACACATTTAACTACTAAGACTAGGATTGAATATCTTTCTTATTTACAAAACAAGATGAGGATGGAGTGGTCCAGTACTTCCCACACTGCCATTGTTGTTGTAGCAATGGCCCAACCACCATCCCAAAATAAGTCATGAAAAGAAATTGCTTTCATCTTGTGATGTCAATAAACGGTATTAAACAAACTCCATATCCTTAACCCTTTCAGTACCGGGCCACTTTTCACCTCAAATCCCAGGCCGTTTTTTGCAAATCTGACATGTGTCACTTTATGTGGTAATAACTTTGGAATGCTTTTACTTATCCAGGCCATTCTAAGATTGTTTTCTCATCACATACTGTGCTTCACGATAGTAGTAAATTTGTGGCAAAATATTTCATTTTTATTTATACAAAAATACCAAATTTAGCAAAAATTTGGAAAAATTTGCTTGGAAAAATTTCAAAATTTCAATTTCTCTACTTTGAAAATACTCAGTAATACCTCCAAAAATAGTTATTATTTTACATTCCCCATATGTATACTTTATGTTGCCATCATTTTATAAATGTCATTTTACTTTTTTGGAACGTTAGAGGGCTTAGAAGTTTAGAAGCCATTTTTCAAATTTTCAACAAAATTTCCAAAAACATTTTTTTAAGCACTAATTCAGATATAAAGTGATTTTGAGTGGCTTACGTAATGGAAACCACCCATAAATGACCCCATTTTAGAAACTACACCCCCTCAAATTATAAAAAAAAACTGCTGTTACAAACTTTGTTAACCCTTGAGGTGTTCCACAAGAATTAATGGAAAATGGAGGTGAAATTTCAAAATTTCACTTTTTTGGTAGATTATTTATGTTAATAATTTTTTTCTTGCAAAACAGCAAGGGTTAACAGCAAACTAAACCTCAATATACATTACTCTGATTCTGCAGTTTACAGAAATACCCCATATGTGGTGGTAAACGTCTATATGGGTTTGTGGCAGTGGTCAGAAGGAAAGGAGCGCCATACGGATTTTGGAGGCAGATTTTGCTAGAATGGTTTTTAGGCACCATTTTGTAATTGAGAGACCCTGACGTACCCCTACAGTGGAAACCCTCAAAAAGTGACCCCATTTTGGAAACTACACCCTTCAAAGAATATATTACGGGGGGTACTGGCCACTTTGACCCACTAAGCGTTTTATGGAATTTGGAAACACTTGGCTGTGAAAATGAAAAGTTTCATTTCTTCCAATAAAATGTTGCTTTAGCCCCAAATTTTTCATTTTCACAAGGGCTAACAGGAGAAAAGCACCCCATAATTTGTTACCCATTTTCTCCTGAATACGGCAACACCCCATATGTGGTGGTAAACTGCTGTGGGGGCACATGGCAGGACTCAGAACAGAAGGAGTGCCATATGGATTTTACAACACAGATTTTGATGGATTGGTTTGTGGGAGCCATTGATTTTTATTTTTTTTGAGTTATTGTCTTATGTGGGGGCTCATTTTTTGCGGGACGAGATGACGGTTTGATTGGTACCATTTTGGGGTACATACGCCTTTTTGATCGTGTGGTATTACACTTTTTGTGAGGCAAGGTGAAAAAAAATGGCTTTTATGGCATAGTTTTTTTTTTTAGTTTTTTTTTACAACATTCGCCTGGGGGGGCCATCTCATGTAATATTTTTATAGAGAAGGTTGTTACGGACACGGTGATACCCAATATGTCTAACTTTTTTATTTTTGGAAAGTTTTACACATTAGATTTATTTTTGAACAGAATATAATCTTTTTTTGTGTTGCCATTTTCAGAGAGCCATATTTTTTTTACTTTTCGGGCGATTGTCTCAGGTAGGGTATTATTTTTGCGGGACAAGATGACGGTTTGATTGGTACCATTTTGGGATAAATACGCCTGCTATTACACTTTTTGTGAGGCAAGAGGGAAAAAAAATGGTTTTTTTGGCATAGTTTTTATTTTTTATAGCATTTGCCTGGGGGGCCATCTCATGTAATATTTTTATAGAGCAGGTTGTTACGGACGTGGCGGTACCCAATATGTGTAACTTTTTTATTTTTGGAAAGTTTTACACATTAGATTTATTTTTGAACAGAATAAAATCTTTTTTTGTGTTGCCATTTTCAGAGAGCCATTTTTTTTTACTTTTCGGGCGATTGTCTCAGGTAGGGTATTATTTTTGCGGGACAAGATGACGGTTTGATTGGTACCATTTTGGGATAAATACGCCTGCTATTACACTTTTTGTGAGGCAAGAGGGAAAAAAATGTTTTTTTTGGCATAGTTTTTATTTTTTATAGCATTTGCCTGGGGGGCCATCTCATGTAATATTTTTATAGAGCAGGTTGTTACGGACGTGGCGGTACCCAATATGTGTAACTTTTTTATTTTTGGAAAGTTTTACACATTAGATTTATTTTTGAACAGAATAAAATCTTTTTTTGTGTTGCCATTTTCAGAGAGCCATATTTTTTTTACTTTTCGGGCGATTGTCTCAGGTAGGGTATTATTTTTGTGGGACAAGATGACGGTTTGATTGGTACCATTTTGGGACAAATACGCCTTTTTGATCGCCTGCTATTACACTTTTTTTTTACTTGAAACTTTTATTATTATTTTTTTTTTAGGAAACTTTATTTTTTAACTTTTTTTTCCCACTTTATTTAACTTTTGGGGGTCTGATCCCCTTTACAATGCATCACAATACTTTTGTATTGTAATGCATTGGCTGTAAGTGTATTACTCAGTGTAATACACTTACAGCCTGCTTCCTGTGCGATCCAGGGGGATGGATCGCACAGGCACACAGGGATAGCAGCCACGATGCCTAAGGAAGTCATCGGGCTGCTATCCGAGCCATCAGGTCCCCGTCACAGCAGCGCGGGGACCCGATGGCCCCCCCGCTCGCCATCCTGAATTCATTTACTCCCGCACACCACATGTGCCGCAGTCAGCGCTGACCGCGGCACATGAAGGGTTAATGCGCCGGCATCGGTGTTTTCACCGATGCTGGCGCATTCAGCAGGGGTCCGGCACCTGGGCACAGCCGGACCCCCGCCGCTGATCGGGCGGGCGCAGCCCCTGCGCCCGCCCGATCAGAGCGCCGTACATGGTATTTTTGCGCCGCTAGGGGAGTCTAAGGGTTAATATTAGTTTTAATGAAAGTGCACAAAGATAAAGGAAGTGCACACAGAAAAAGAAATCAAATTGGACACCCTGTCTATTTACTAATCTTCCAAATGTCCAGGTACGTATGTCCTAAAGCTAAATACAGATGAGGTAACTTAGGGCAAATGCAGTTTTCCTGGTAGTCTACAGTCGATTTGTGGTTAATGCCTCATTCACACGTCAGGCTCCAATCCTGGTTTTGGCTCACAATCACTGATGGAAATCACTGACCAAAACACTGACGTAAAAATAAGGTATGATATCTCTTATGGTGAAAGTGAAGAAGTGATTAATGCTGATACACATGATACATGGTGGTTAATGCCTTAACAACATCCACTGTATATTTTCTAGTGGATGTCAGGTCTTTAAGGTTGTTACTAGAGATGAGCGAGTAGTGAAATATTCGAAAGTTCGAAATTCGATTCGAATAGACCGCGAAATTCGACTATTCGACCGAATATCGAATCCCATTAAAGTCTATGGGAAAAAAATGCTCGCCACTTGGAAATCTCAATTCGACCACTTGGAGGTCACCAAGTCCACCCTGAAACCTCAGAAAAGGATGCCAACACTGCTGGAATGCAACTGGGACAGCAGGGGAAGCATGTCTGGGTGCATATAACGCGCCCAAGTCGCACTATTACGCCACTATCACAGCCTCTCAACAATACACTCCAAAGACAATATAACCTCTCTGTAAAGTGAGACCATACAAGGAAACCTTCTTTCCTCTACATTGCCATGGACCCCAAGCCAAACTAGACAAAAAAGAAGATGAAATTTTGCACCCCTTAAAATCACGTTGCCTATGACAACCACAGATGGCATAGGCAAGGGGGAAAGCAAATAGACCCCACCCCTAATTGTCATTGTGTGTGTGTGTGAGATGTGGTCAGACATGTCTTCTTTAAAATGTAAAAAACAACTCAAACACATGCAGAAGCCTTAAAATGCCCAAATTGTTGGCGCTTGAGATGTCAGTGACCCGACCTGGCCCAGTGTCATGTCTAGCAGGTAAAGCAGTGGGGATGTTGAGGGATGCGTAGGACCGCAAAAGGCAGGAAGAGGCCGTGGGGCTGGCCAGAGGCTCATGGGAAAATTTTGTGGAGGCCCAAGAGGTGAGACGTCTTAAAAATTGTGTGGAGGCTAAAGAGGTGAGACCTGTTAAAAATTTTGTGGAAGGCCCAAGAGGTGAGACCTCTTAAAATTTATGTGGAGGCCAAGAGGTGAGACCTCTTAAAAATTTGGAGGCCCAAGAGGTGAGACCTTCTTAAACATTTTGTGGAAAGGCCCAAGAGGTGAGACCTGTTAAAAATTTTGTGGAGGCCCAAGAGGTGAGACCTTTAAAAATTATGTGGAGGCCCAAGAGGGAGACCTCTTTAAAGAATTTTTGGGAGGCCCAAGAGGTGAGACCTCTTAAAAATTTTGTGGAGGCCAAAGAGGTGAGACCTCTTAAAGATTTTGTGGAGGCCCAAGAGGTGAGACCTCTTAAAGAATTTTGTGGAGGCCCAAGAGCCCAAGTGAGACCTCTTAAAGATTTTGTGGAGGCCCAAGAGGTGAGACCTCTTAAACATTTTGTGGAGGCCCAAGAGGTGAGACCTCTTAAAGAATTTTGTGGAGGCCCAAGAGGTGAGACCTCTTAAAGATTTTGTGGAGGCCCAAGAGTGAGACCTGAGAGGCCTCTTAAAGAATTTTGTGGAGGCCCAAGAGGTGAGACCTCTTTAAAAATTATGTGGAGGCCAAGAGGTGAGACCTCTTAAATTATTTGGAGGCCCAAGAGGTGAGACCTCTTAAACATTTTTAAAGTGGAGGCCCAAGAGGTGAGACCTCTTAAAGATTTTGTGGAGGCCCAAGAGGTGAGACCTCTTAAACATTTTGTGGAGGCCCAAGAGGTGAGACCTGTTAAAAGATTTTGTGGAGGCCCAAGAGGTGAGACCTCTTAAACATTTTGTGTGAGGCCCAAGAGGTGAGACCTCTTAAAGATTTTGTGGAGGCCCAAGAGGTGAGACCTCTTAAACATTTTGTGGAGGCCCAAGAGGTGAGACCTCTTAAACAGTTTGTGAGGCCAAAAGAGGTGAGACCTCTTAAACATTTGTGGAGGCCCAAGAGGTGAGACCTCTTAAAGTTAAAAATTATGTGGAGGCCCAAGAGGTGAGACCTCTTAAAATTTGTGGAGGCCCAAGAGGTGAGAC
>ONZH01011858.1:0-31533 GCA_900303285.1 Rhinella marina
CCAGACAAATGTCGCACAGAGATTTTTGGGATGAAGCCATACACGTGACAGGCAGCAATTGACTTGGTTGTATTCAGAAAGTGTCACCTGGACAGAAAACACACAGTGTGTGTACTGAACTGTGACACACAGAATGGTTCCACACTGCTACGTGCAATGGATTTGTATCACTGAGATATAACATAAAAAAAGGGGGTTGTACATGGCGATAGCTGCACTACTAGTGCCAGCCAGCCAAGTGACAAAAAAAAAAAATGTCTTCTAGCCCTTAGAAGGGCTGTTGGGTTCTTTGTGGGTGATCCCTGCCTAACAGACAACTAAATGCAGGCCCTAATACTGTCCCTGAAAGGCAGCAGCTCTATCCCTAACGACATCCAGACGGCATCTGAGCCGAGCACCGCGGCCAGTCGGTAGTATATTCCAGGGTCACCTGATCAGGCCAGCCAACCCCTGCTATCGACATGTAAGGGCCCCACGTGATGCTGGGTGGTACGCAGAGTCTCCTGGTTTGTGATTGGCTGTGTTTTTAGGCGCCAAAAAAGCACGATGCGGAAGTTGCCATTTCCTCGAGCATGGCGAGATACTCGTCCGAGCAGCGAGCACTTACGAGTACCCTAATGCTCGAACGAGCACCAAGCTCGGACGAGCATGAACGCTCATCTCTAGTTAGCACAGCTATTAGTCCCCTGATGAAACTGGACACTGCATCCCAGTGGAAATGTATTGGAAGTTTACCCTCATGCTCCCTAACAGTCTAATTGAGCAGAGCTGGTACCAGAGGGGTAGCACTTTAACTCAGGCCCTGACTCTCTTTTACAATACAAATCAAAGTGGGAAAGAGATCTTCAAACTACCTTCTCTAATAACCATTGACAGGAGGCATTCGTGGCAATACCCAAAATTACCAGATGTTCAAATCATATTGAGTTATCTAGGAAATTACTATACTAATGGTTCATGGTACCTGCAAAACTACTGTTTTTTCTACTTGTTTTTCTTTTGTTTTCCTTATTATATTCCTTTATTGTTTGTTCATGTATTTTGTAACTGATCTATTAATAAAAATTAACGTTACAAAAAAAAGAAGGTTAGGCTTGGTCAAGTAGTCGCACAATAGGGACAGCAATCCATCACTGCTCCGGCACGCACTGATTGTTCTTCCGTCCCTTTGCAACCGTGAGAATGTGGTGAGATTGTTTTTTTTTTTTACATGCACTGTTTATATCCTGCATCATTAAACCCATTTGCTTATACAATATTGTTTTTTTGTTCCTTGGTTTCATTGATCATTGTTGAATCATTGTTTTAACCATTCTGCCCAGCTTGTATTTACGGTTTGTTAGTGATCAATCGTTACATTTGGATATGACCACTATTCACTGTGGTTGTGTTCCGATTGTTGGGTTCAGTTTTAGCCAGATTTTTACTATCCCTTAGTCTCATTCATGCAAAACCACTACAAAACATATTGAGCCATGCCTAGTAAACAATGAACGGATGCAGCACTGGAACACCGCTATTCCTTCAATCAGCTAATTGGTGGGTGTGCTGGGAGTTGGACCCCACTGTTCCTATATTAATAGAATGTCCTAAGAAAAACTTCTTTATTGTTTTGTTATTACTACTGAAAATGGAAAACATAAGAATACCACAATACAAGCATTTTGTGAAGCACCTACATAAACTGAGATTTAGAAGCTGGGAAGAAGTGAGATGATATGACATTAATTGAATCAGTAAGGAAACACATTAAAGGGGTATTCTCATCTTAGACAATGGGGGCATATCGCTAGGATATGCCCCCATTATCTTATAGGTGCGGGTCCCACCGCTGGGACCCGCACCTATAGCCAGAACGGAGCGGGGAGCGCTGCGCCTGGAGGACCCCAGGTTTCCGGGGGTCCGGCCACGACCAGGCGCAGCTCCCCGCGCCGCTCATAGGAATGAATGGGAGCCGGGCCGTGCATGCGCGGTCGGCTCCCATTCATTTCTATGGAGCCGACGGAAGTAGCCGAGCCAGCGCTCGGCTATTTTCGGCGGCCCCATAGAAATGAATGGAGGGCGGCTGCGCATGCGCAGTGCGCCCTCATTCACTTCGGGGGCTCCGTTCTCGATATAGGTGCGGGTCCCAGCGGTGGGACCCGCACCTATAAGACAATGGGGGCATATCCTAGCGATATGCCCCCATTGTCTAAAATGAGAATAACCCTTTAATGATGCTTTTATAGATGAGTAATGTGCATTTAGCTATGAGATGATGGTCACAATATATTTGCCTGGAAATTATAAACTAGAAATATACATTTATGACAACGCTTGTACAGTACTGCACGTATTACCTCTTCCCTCTTATAGCAATATTTACACTATAATTTAAGTGTTTCTGTGAGAAAATTATGCCAAGCCTCATATTTGCTTCGCAAGGTTACTGGAAACATGACAAAATCAGTTTGGTTGTCAGGAATGAAATCATAGGAGATATTATCCTGTCAGAGTATACCTAGAAAATGCTTAGCTAAAAGAAGAAATTCCACAAATTCAGAAATATTTATTATTTGGGCACATGAGGAAAGTTTGCTTTGTGATCAGAATGGTGCTATGAAAACTTCAGAACATTGTAAAGAAATGTATGAAGGTATAAAGTCACATACATTTTTTACCTGATTTCCAACAAGAAAGATCATGGGAATCAATGGAACTGCAAATGTATTAAGCAAATAATAATGTGTCATCTACTTTTAGACTGTGAGAGAAGTTTTTTTTTAAAGCAATTTAATCTAGTATTGTCTGATAACTGGTTTTGTAATCCGTGAAAAAGCATGCCAAATACACAAACACATATAGCTGGCTTGATATAGTAGGTTACAGATGTCATAAGTAAATGAATACAGGAAAGCCATCAGAAAATCTTTCAGATCAATAATGGATGATAGGAAACTATCTTAGCAAAATGGAAAAAAAGCTTAGCAAAATGGGAAAAGTTGATATGATTTTTGGCACTGACCAAATAATCGCACTGTATTTATTAAACCTTATATTTTGCATAATTTATAAATCTATAAACAAATTGAGAATAAGTAAATAACAAACACAAATCATACACTCAATACTTAAAAAAACATATATATATATATATATATATATATATATATATATATAATATCCCTAAAAAAGAGGCACTAGGTAATAATAGATAGGGTTCTGGAGGTTATTCACTGCAACGCCCTTGAGTTTAGTGCTAATGCTAGTTTAAATATCTGTTATAAAAAAAAAAAAAATCAACCCCGGGCCTGTTTTCACCTTCCTGCCCAGGCCATTTTTTGCCAACCTGACATGTGTCACTTCATGTGGTAATAACTTTGGTAATAACTCTATGGGTTTGTGGCAGTGGTCAGAAGGAAAGGAGCGCCATACAGATTTTGGAGGCAGAATTTGCTAGAATGGTTTTTAGGCACCATTTTGTAATTGAGAGACCCTGACGTACCCCTACAGTGGAAACCCTCAAAAAGTGACCCCATTTTGGAAACTACACCCTTCAAAGAATATATTAAGGGGGGTACTGACCACTTTGACCCCCTAAGCGTTTTACAGAATTTGAAAGCACTTGGCTGTGAAAATCAAAAGTTTCATTTCTTCCAATAAAATGTTGCTTTAGTCCCAAATTTTTCATTTTGACAAGGGGTAAAAGCAGAAAAGCACCCCATAAGTTTTTCCCCATTTTCTCCTGAATAAGGCAACACCCCATATGTGGTAAACTGCTGTGGGGGCACATGGCAGGACTCAGAACAGAACGAGCACCATATGGATTTTGCAGAACAGATTTTGATGGATTGGTTTGCGGGAGCCATTGATTTTTATTTTTTTGAGTGATTGTCTTATGTGGGGGCTCATTTTTTCGGGATGAGGTGAAGTTTTCATTGGTACCATTTTGGGGTACATAAGACTTTTTGATTACTTGGTATTACACTTTTTGTGAGTCAAGGTGAAAAAAATAGCTGTTTTGGCATAGTTTTTAAAAAAAAATTTTTTACAGAATTCACCTGAGGGGGCAAATCATGTGATATTTTTATAGAGCAGGTTGTTACGGACGCGGCGATACCCAATATGTCTACCATTTTTATTTTTATTAAATTTTACACATTAGATTTATTTTTGAACAGAATAAAACCTTTTTTGTGTTGCTATTTTCTGAGA
This sequence comes from Rhinella marina, assembly GCA_900303285.1. NCBI lineage: Eukaryota > Metazoa > Chordata > Amphibia > Anura > Bufonidae > Rhinella > Rhinella marina. The sequence goes on from ONZH01011858.1 coordinate 4,195, forward strand.
GCCATATTTTTTTTATTTTTTGGGCGATTGTCTCAGGTAGGGTCTCATTTTTTGCGGGACAAGATTATGGTTTGATTGGTACCATTTTGGGTCAAATTCGCCTTTTTGATCGCCTCCTATTACACTTTTTGTGAGACACTTTTGTTTTGGCATAGTTTTTTTTTTTTAAAAAAATTTTGCAGCATTCACCTGGGGGGCCATCTCATGTAATATTTTTATATAGCAGGTTATTACGGATGCGGTGATACCCAATATGCCTAACATTTTTATTTTTGGAAAGTTTTACACATTAGATTTATTTTTGAACAGAATAAAATCTTTTTTTTGTGTTGCCATTTTCTGAGAGCCATATTTTTTAAAATTTTTCGGGCGATTGTCTCTGGTAGGGTATCTTTTTTGCAGCACAAGATGACGTTTTGATTGGTACCATTTTGGGTTAAATACGCCTTTTTGATCACCTGCTATTACACTTTTTGTGAGGGAAGGGGACCAAAAAATGGCTGTTTTGGCACAGTTTTTTTTGTTTTGTTTTTTACTGCGTTCACCTGGCGGGGTGGATGAGGTTATATTTTTCTAGAGCCAGTCGATACGGACACGGCGATACCTAATATGTATACTTTTCTTTTTTCCCTTTTTTTTACAATTTTTTTTAACTTTATTTTGGGAAAAGTGAACTTTTTTTTTACTTGAAACTTTAATTTTTTTGTAAAACTTTATTTTTTTTTCACTTTTTTTTCAATTTATTTAACTTTTGGGGGTCTGATCCCCTTAACAATGCATTACAATACTGTTGCTATACAGGCTGCTATCCAAGCCATCGGGTCCCCGTCACAGCAGCACGGGGACCCTCCCCTCCCCTTCCTCCTGCCTGCATCGCATGTGCTGTGTGCTGTATTTTTAGTACTGTGTAGGAGCTAGCTAGCAATCCAATTAATATCAAAAACAACTAAATCCACTGACTGATGATATTTTAAGTATCAAAGTTACACTGGACACTTTGCAATTGCTCCTTTTTTTCCCCAAAAAAACCTGTTACAAATTTTCTACAGTTAATAAGTGTATAGTAAGCATATTTTCCAGCATCACCAGCAGCTTACGTTTTGGTCTCTTTGGTTGTCCAATGGCACCTTTTTTTCAAAGACCTGTTCCAAATTTTCTACAATTAATAAGTGTACAATAAGTGTATTTTCCAGAATTTCCAGCAACTTACTTTTTTTACATTCTGGTAACAGAGGTTGTAGAACTGCACCTTTTTCCCAAAACCTGTTGCAAATTTCCTAAGCATATATTCTAGCTCGGCAGAATAATATGTTGGCTGCAGATATTGTGCAAATGTGCTATTTTTTCCAAAAATGTATTGCAAATTGTCTAAAATTACAATAAGAGCAGTATATACAATAATACAGTATACAATAGCTAGCAGTATATATTTTAGATGCAGACTTTTTCTATAGTTAATAAGTGTACAATAAGCCAATAATCATATTTATCCAATATCACCAGTAGCTTTTTTTTTACATTTTGATCACAGAGGTTGTGCAATTATGTGGGTTTTTTTTTCTGATATCTGATAAGTGTGTATAAACACAAGAAGGCATCTGCCCACAATAAGGGACAATTTTGGACAATTGTTTAGTTTTAAAAAACAGTCCTGGGAAACCTCAGAGTGTCATTCACAAATTTTTGGGCTAATTGAAGCACTTTCTGTTCGGGTTGAATTTATTCACACCCAACTTGAATCTGCCAACCCATTTGTTAGAATGTAACTCACAATGAAATTCAAGAAATTCGCAGATCTCTACCAATTACAGTATATTAGTTCATTGTTTGTTATGAAACATAAAGTCCACTTGGTTAGTAGCAAGTAGTCTTGAGCAAATCGAAGGGAAACAAACTTTGATTCGCCACAAATCCAAATTTTCTCTCATTTTGTTGTAATGAATCAATTTTTTCCTAGAATGGCAGCTGCACATGTTACAAAGTATAAGTAAGAAGTTTGGAACAAGAAACGACACATAATGCCATGCAGCCAACCAATCAATAGATAGCCATGCCCTGTGAGCTGAGCATAGGGAGAGATGTGGTAAGCAGGGACAGTGTAGAAATCTACACTGCAAGTTTAGAAATCTATTCATTGTAGAATATTGGATAGGGACAGTTAAGGGACCGTGTAGGGAGATCGTAGGGATAGTTTTCAGACACTGCAGGGAGAGCATAGGGAGACTGCAGGGACAGTGCAAGCTCTAAGTAATCACCCTGTGCATCTTTTTCCACTGCTGTGCCATTCATTCTTAACCTGTTCTGTTACACATAGACTGACTATGCATCAGACTGATTGTCAACAGCTGGTCTAATATATAGGCGTGTTTACCTAGTTAATCTGCTGCACTATTAATAATGAATCTGTTCAGTTATACATAGACATACAGTGCATCAGACTTATTGTCAACAGACGTGTAATATATAGGCACATTTTTCTAGTCAATCTACTGCGCCATTCATACTTCTTCTATTACATTACTGTTTCAGTGACTGTACACTGTGGCCAACAGACAGTTGCCTGGGCTCTCAAAAGGTATGGGTTGTGGCAACTACATGTTCCTGTAGCCCGCACAAGTAGCAGCAGAAGAAAGGGTGGTGGTGTTATTCAGCGGTCATTTTGACCAACAATACAGCTGTACTGGAATGGTTGACTCTGCATGGGAGGGGTTGAGGGTGGCAGCAGACCCGTGAGAAAGCAGCAGGGTGGCAGCATGCCGATGAGCCATCAGCGTGGAAGCAGTGGGAGATCTGGAGCCAAACGTACCCAGGTAGACTGTCTGCTACTCAGGAGCCTACTTGTCAGGAAACAGATACAATGAATAGCTCATCTGATTAAAGCTGGATCAACATAAACAATATATAAAAGAAATAATGATGGGCACCTGCACCTATCTGGTGTCTGCAGATAAAAAAGGATTACATTATATAATAATGGTGGGAGGGGGCTCCAGACATATATTTCACAAATATGCAATTTAATTAGTTGGATAAAAACAGTAAAAACAATAGAGTCACAAAAAATAACCTAAAATAATGAATCACAGAATTATAATTACAATAAAGTGTCTACTGTAGTCAACCAATTCCAGTCCATGCACTTGCTGCAGGCCCTGCAGCTATTATTAATGTGGATCCACAATATATGATAAAACAGAAGTGGCAAGGATTAATGCAATAAAAAGTAATACGGTAGATGCGATCTAACGTAAAACATAGATTGAGCCTATGCTGTGCGCTCCAATATAGGTATACCCTGGGCGTTGTTTAAAGAATAGTTGCAACTATTATGTTGCTGTAGATGCCGCAGATTGCAGTTTTAGGGCTATGGATAATTTTTAATGTTTTTACCTGCAATTTTATGTTGGTTTTAGACAGCTGTAAAATCACCACTCACCACTCCAAACGTTGTAAGTTCCCGGGATAAGGATGCAGTCCTGAAGTAATCAGTGCGAGGAATGTCTCCTGTGTGACCTCTGCTTCTCGCTCCGACTGTGTTGTCTGTAGACTCGTTTGAAGCAAAGGAGTAGGGGCTCATGCACACGGCTGGTGCCGGCCCGTATTGCGGCCCGCATCACGGATCACGGACCTATTCACTTCAATGGGTCCGCAATCCGGGAGATGCGGAGCGGAGGCACCGAGCGGAACACCACAGAAGCACTACAGTTTGCTTCCGTGGTGTTTCTGGCCGTGCCTCCGCAACGCAAAAAAGTAGCCCAAGTGCATGGATAGAGATGTAAATATGAAAATATATTCCAAAAGCCACTCCATGTTAGGCTATATGCTCCTGGCCCCCATTTTAGTAGCCACAAGTCAAAGACAATCATGCACAAGTGTTTTTGCTTCTTTTATAGGTAAAATGTTTGGTAGAATTTCTGGACTGGAACAACATAATAGAAGATAGTAAAAACTGGATTACACCAATATCATTTAAATTAAATACTAAAAAAATAATATAAATAATATAATAAAAATAGAGATACAGATAAAACAAACATCTAAAGTACATCTTAATGTTTCATACTGTGATAATTAGAGATGAGCGAACGTGCTCGTAACGAGCACTGTAGCGCTCGGCTCCCCTGCACTCACATGGGCGCAGGCATCCGCCGGGTGAGGAGGACGGATGCGGATGCCTGCGCCCATGCGAGCGCAGGGGAGCCAAGCGTTATTGTGCTCGTTACGAGCACGTTCGCTCATCTCTAGTGATAATGTAATAAACTATATTATGGCTCTATTGTACACATAGCCTAAAAATATATACTTTTTTTATATTATTAATATTATTATTATTAATATTTAATTTTTGTTTAAGTATTTAATGTTCAAAGTTCAGCCTGTGGACTGTGAATACAATCATAATGTACATTGATGTTGTATGTAAGAAAATAGAGAGGATGGGATAAATTATTATAAAGTTAAGATGGATAAGTACATTAAAGGAGGATTTAAATACGAGACATGAAATCAAGGTTTTCTTACAGCATAACAATTATTTTGGGGTGATAAGGTTGGTGTGGGATACATTGAATGCTTATTTGAGGACGATCATTAAAAAAACCTATTCACTTGGCAAAAGTGAGAGAGAACAGTGCAATAGAGCTACTAAAACAACAGGTAATTAAGACAGAGGAAAGCTATTTGAGATGCCCAGAGGAAGAAAACAGGAAGAGTTAAAGGGGTTTTGTCACTTAAGCGAATAGCATTTATTATGTAGAGAAAGTTAATACAAGGCACTTACTAATGTGCTCGCTGGATTCAATGTTCCATCACATTATACACTGCCTATTTCCATGGTTATGACCACCCTGCAATCCATCAGCGATGGCCATGCTTGCACTATAGGAAAAAATAAACACCAGCCTATGTGTTCTCCCATGGTCCCAATCACCAGAGAGGTTGGCACCTGGTGTGCAACCACGAGCACCACAGCGTCACCATAAAGTGGCCAGTGGCCCGAATGCCTTCACAATCAGTCAGGGCTCCTCAGCGTCAGCAGAAGGAAGCTGTTGTTCCTTCCCTTTATCTATTGCTCCTGATGCTCCTCCTCCTACTAGTCCTCATCACGTGTTTTGCCAGCAATCGATCACTGAGGCAATTGCAAAGAGACAATAGTATGTGTGCACTCATCCAATGGTGCAGAAGCTAAACATACACCTGGCCAAGTGGCTGGTACTACAGTCCCTCCCTTTCCATATCGTGGACTCTGAACATTCAGAGACTGATGGCTTGTGCCTACCAAAGGTGGAGAGTCCCAAGCTGTCATCACTTTTATAAAAAATCTGTACCAGCCTTGCACACGTATGCTGAGCAGAAGGTGGGCCAGTACTTGAGCCTGTCAGTGTCTGTTCAGTTCATGCCAGCGCTGATGTGTGAAGCTGTAGCTATGGCTGAGGACAATATATGTCCTTTACAGCCCACTTGGTAAATATGGTTCTGGCCCAGTAACATCAGCAACTTAGCCAGTTTATGGAAATTCCACCTCCGTGTTGTAATTGTGAGATTTCTGCACCAATGTCCTCCTCTGCTTCCTCATCCTCCAACTTGTCCTCACCCTCCACTGTAGGCAAAGTTCAGAGTGGTCCCCCAGCATTCCACTTACGTAAAGCATGGCCTTGTTACGCGGTTTTGCACCTGTTCAGTCTGGGCGAACGGAGTCACACCAGGGAAGAACTGCTCCACATCATCAACAAAGAAATCGAATCCTGGCTGTCTCGTCATCAACTGAGATAGGAACCATTTAACGGGAAGAACATTTTGTCTGCACTGCATCAGGGAGGGCTGAACCATGTGCCCTGCATGGTACATATCTACAATCCAGTTGTCACCAAGTTCCTGAAGTCTCCCACCCAACTACAAGATGTCTTGCACTATGCATGCACTTCAGCCACTCTTACTGAGCAAAACATGCCCTCCTTGAACTGCAAAGGCAGAATGGTATTCCCCTACATTGCTTCATATGCAACGTTTCCACATGTTGGAACTCCACCCACCACATGTTGGCCTAACTGCATGAGCAGGGGAAAACCGTGATTGATTTATTCATGATGCAGATAGATAGGACCACTCCCCGGTGTAACTTTGACGTTAGAAAGTGACAGCTCATGATGTTAGAGAGTGACACCTGTCTTTTGCTCAGGCCCTATGAGGAGGCCACTTTATTTGTCAGTCACCAGGACTACGGGATGAATGATGTCATTCCACTCCTTCATGTCGTGGAGGGGATGCTGATAAATTTGACAGGCGAGGGGACAGAAGACGAGGCGCCTACATCTCACAGCCACCTGAGCCCTATGGAGGCTGAACTGGCTCAGGAGGAGGACATAAACAGGAAGTCTATACAGAACTGGTTGGTTTATCTGCCCAAGCGACAGGAGAGGAGCAGGAGGAGCATGATGACGAAGATGACACAGGTGACCCCGACAGATCGTGGCAGCATGCAGAGGAGAAGTAGGCAAGGAGTCCCTCCGAATCCCTTCAAAATGGCCAGATACATGCTGAGTTGCTTGCGTAGTGACAGCTGCATTATCACATTCAGCAGAGGGATGACTACTGGATCTCCACAATGTTAGAACCTTGCTACCGTGCCAAAAAGGGGACCTTTTTTACACCTTCTCTGAGGGATGAAAAACTCAACATATATAGAGAAAGCCTTTGTGGTCGGTTAGTCGCTGCCTACAAGCCCCATCACCCATCCTCACAAAAGTCTAACCGGAGGGACCCTCTGAGCTCATGCTCAGCTGCCATGACTACTGGAATGGAGGGCGGCAGGAGAAGCACTATCTCTATCAGCAGCAACTTAAGTCTTGAGTCTCTGATGATCACTTTTCTTCACTCGCCTACTGAAGAAACCACCCAGTAGCAGCAGGACATGGAGCAGAACCTGAACCAGCAGGTGGTGGTATACTTGGACTGCATCCTATCACCCCAGATCCAAGATCTGGACAGCTAAACTTCAATTGTGGCCACAACTGGCTGAGTTTGCCCTGGGCAAGCTTTCCTGCCTGTCCAGTAGTGTGGCATCAGAGAGGTTGTTTAGTGCGGCATGAGACATAGTTACCCCAAAGAGAACTCGCCTTTCTACACAAATGTTGAGAGACTAACCGTTATAAAGATGAATCAGGCCTGGATCAACCAGGATCAGACACCGGTGCCTGATACAACAGACTAGACCATTCTGACAGTAATGATCTGACTGTAGTGTGCTGCCACACCAGAACATTGTGACAAATGGTCTGTTACTTCAGCCCACGTCCTGCTACCACTATTTTGATTCTGTCACCTGCCTGATACCACACGCCTGCTGCCTCTACTGCCATCTGCCCCTACTGTGATCTGCCACCATCTTGTGCTGTTACTACCATTGCTGCCCCCCATCCCACTCTGTTACCGGGCCACTATTGTGACTCTTCATGCTGTTGCCACCCTCACCAGTCTGTTACAGGGCCACTAGTGTCCCTATATGGCCGTGTTGACATCACCGTTTATTTTTTACGTTCTTCTGATCTGTCAGAAGAACAGAAAAATAACAAAAAAAATGGGTCCTGTTGTTTGACCATCCATAAAGCCTCTATCACACAATCAGTATTTTGCATTTTGATCATGATTTGGAAGCCAAAAACAGGAGTGGGTCCAAAACAGAAGACACTGCTATTTTTCCCTTACCAATACTGATCAAATACTGACGGAGTGAAGGCGGATGCTCAAACTACAACAGGATCTGCTTTTTTTGGCTTGTTCTTCTGATGGATCAGAAGAACAGAAAAATAAACAGTGATGTGAACACAGCCTTACTGCTGACACCCTCCACATTGGGTATGGGCCACTCCTTGAAATTTGGGCCAAAATGGATCTCAGACTGAAATGACTCAAACGGATGACAACTGATGTGACAGGATCCATTTTTAACAGGATCCTGTAAAAAAAAAAAAATGGATCCTATGCAATCCTATGCATAACCGATGCAACAGGATTTGTTGTTTTTTTTTTTTTTTTTTTGGAAAGCTAAAGGGTGATATGAACTCAGTGTAATTCCTGTCGTCTCTCCAGCTCTATTTCACAGTTTTGTCAACAACATGTGTATACAACATTAGATAGATTATCCACTGCCTGAACCGACCTATGCCTGATTATCATATTGACCCTCAGTTGCCTGCCCTGACCCTGGCCTGTTACTATGAGTTTTGCCTGATCATTCAGTGCTCGGCAAAGGTGTCTCTGGCAAACGTGGGTCAGCTGTCAACCCCACAAGGGCTATTCCAAGCGGCCTGGTGGCTTCCTTGCATTGAAGTCTATATTGCCGTTTGGGGGCTCAGATGTTAAAGGGGGACTGCCAGGATAATGCCCTTAGGATCAGACCAAAGTCAAACCTGACTGAAAATTTCAAGCACGGAAGACTTCTTTTCAGATGATGATCTGTAATCAGTCAGATAAAACAACTGTCCATCTGTTTTGACCAAATTTGGACTAATATGAATGGGTACCTTTAAGCCTCGGGCACCAAGTGAGCCTATGCCACCCCTGTGACCAGTTCTGCTTACTTCAAACAAACTTGAAGTGTTCCCACTTAGTCATCAACAAGCTATCTATCGGTCTCTTCCCTCCAAAGTACCCCTCATATCTGAATAAACAGGCAGTAATTCAGCAGCATACGGTATTTGCTGATTCCCACAGCTAGCTCCTTCCTTTCTAGCAACTGCTTTACATCCTCGTAAAGCTGTCAGCACAGTCACTACACTACTGTACATTAATTTAAACACTTTAACTATGTTTACACTTAGCGCATCTCTGCACAACTTTTCTTGACAGAGATATAATTAGAAGCTAAAAATTAAAAATTTGATGGAAACCAAATGACCTCATGCAAAAGGAAGTCAATTCTGCTGGGCACTTCACTGGAAAATGTTGCAAAATACGAAGAGACTGAATAGTTTTTCATGTGCAGTCATTGCATGCTCTTTGAGCAATACAGCTGCAATGAGCATACAGATTCTTTATTCACATAATAGATCTCTAAAGACTCATATAGATTAAAGCCAATTTATACACTACACTTTATACACTACATTGTGTCTTCTCTTATTACACATAGCCAAGAATCTGTCCTGTCCAACAAACATTTCCCAGGTCTCCCATTAGTGCATGTCTGGCACCACTAAATCTAAATACAAGCCAAACATGTTGTTGACAGAAATAAAATGTGTTGGAAAGGGAGTGGGCAGAGATCAGTTAATTTTAATACTATTCAAGATCCCAGATTATGAAAAATCTTGTGTCCTTTCTGAATTTTTGTTAAACTAAGGGAGATGATTAGGGCTGCAACGATTACTCGATGGAATCGAGTAATTCGACACAAAAAAATTTTGTGTCATGTGACCAAAGTGAAGGGTGGTCACCTGCCGGTCCGCGTGCTGCACTGGATCCTGACACGTTGTCAGGTCATAGTGCAGGTAAGAGCGCACTATGACCCGACGTGGGTGACGTCAGGACTACAGTGCAGCACACGAGGAAGAAGACGGAGGGGCTGTGGAGCGGCGCCCCCACAGGAGAGGTAAGTATTAAAGGGCTGCTGGAGACTGGGAGCAGAGATGGTGGCACTGGGGGAGTGGAGGACTGCTGGCATGGGGGAGGGGGTTTGACGGCGGAGAAGACTGATGGCGCTGGGGAAGAGAGCTGATGGCACTGGGCAGGGAGCTGATGGCACTGGGGGGCTGATGGTTCTGAGGAGGGGCACCGGGGGGATGATGGCACAGAGCTGATGACATAGAGCTGATGGCACTGGGGGACGACTGATGGCATAAGGCTGTTGGCACTGGGGGGAGCTGATGGCACTGGGGACAGCTGATGGCATAGAGCTGATTGCACTGGAGGGGCTGATGGCACTGCGGGGGCTAATGGCACTGAGGGGCTGATGGCACAGAACTGATGGCACTAAGGGGAGCAGATGGCACAGAAGACTGATGGCGCTGGAGGGGAGAGCTGATGGCACTAGGGGGCTGATGGTACTGGGAGGGGTACTGGGGGGCTGAGGGGGAGCTGATGGCACTGGGGGACAGCTGATGGCATAGAGCTGATGGCACTGGGGGAGCTGACGGCGCTGGGGGACAGCTAATGGCATAGAGCTGATGGAACTGGGGGGAGCTGATGGCACTGGGGAGAGCTGATGGCACTGGAGGGAGCTGATGACACCGAGGACTGGTGGCACTAGGGCCTGATGGCATAGGGGAGCTGATGGTACTGCGGTTAAATGATGGCATATAGGACTGATGGCACAGGGGGTCTGGTGACTTTTTATAAAGGAAAATGTTCTTTTAATTAGTTATTTCTTATTAGAGTACTTGATTAATCTTGGATTAATCGATAGATTACTTGATTACTAAAATAATTGATAGCTGCAGCCCTACAGGTGATATTAAAGGGAAGTGGTGAGAAGACAGACTGGATTAGTCTATAATACGGTCATTATAATCAAGAACAGGACAAGGGCTAGGTGAGTGGTGCACATTTATGGGGCACAATTTTGGATTAATTTACTGTTAACATGTTAATTACCTATATTAATAACCATATTGACAGTAGGTTTTAGGATATCAACCTAACTGGCTAATATACAATGCCTTGTTGCCGCTTCACTCACCCTGCCTCGGCTTCTCCAGAGGCCTGGACCCACCAGTCTTCTGCAGCTTCTATACAGCGAGTTTGTTGCCAGAGTCTTCTGTTTCCCCTCTGGCTTGCTCTTGCCAGCAAGGTCGCTCTCTTCTTTGCCCATAGGGCACACAGTCCCTCTGATCCGTAAAGGGCCAGAACATGTGCATCATAATTAATTCAAACAGCCTAAGGCTAGGGCAACACGGCGACAGTTGTCGCACGACACCCGTCGCAGCCAGGATCCCTGAGTAGTGGGGATCCCATAGAAATGAATGGGATCGCCGCGGAAGTCGCAAGAAATCCAACCGTGTTAGGCCCAGAAATATGAAAGGGCTCCAAACGAAAGACCCAGGGAAAGAATGTGTATAGTAGCACCACCAGCTATCCAGCCAGAAGTAGTAGTAGCAGGCCGCAATTGTCCCTGGCTCGAAGCGTAACATTATCATTGAGGTGAAAAAGGATGATATGGTAAATTGGATGGCTCACTTCTCCTCTCAGTCGTAGCAGGATGATGTAGAGGTGGCTTCTGAGTCTGAAGTTGTGCCATGGAACCAGGGGTCACTTCATTCCTCCTGCTCCTCCTCCTTGCAGCCCCGGAGAATCATTTCACTCAAGTCCTCTCTGCCTTCACTGCCCCTTCCTAGTAGGCTACCTTCCTTTTTCCCCAACAAGTGGCAAGAAAATCCCACTATTCCCTATGGCAGATAGTCAAGAGAGTCTCCCTGTTGACGACTTGTATGAGAGCAGTCAGCTGTGTACCACCTGAGGAGGAGGTTCAGGAGAAGGCTGGAGACCCCATGCATAGCTTGTGTTGGTGGTGGTTATAGTGGCACTCATAGCCACGGTATTGGTGGTGGGGACAGCAACAGTGGCAGTCAGGTTAAACACAGTAGAGGGGAGAGGGTCCAAGGAGCTGCTGAAGGTGGTGGCAGAAGCAGCAATAAAGAGCAGAGACAACGTACCTCCCAAAGAATATTCAGGGCCATGTTTGTTTCGGGATCTGGTGATGTTGCTGACACTGTGGAAGTATTAGGCCCAAAATGTACCAGAGCTAAGCCAAGCTCTGCATGAGTATCTCCCGTCTGGCAGTTTTTCTCCACGCTGCCGGAAGACAGAAGCATTGAATAAACAATGGGCAGCCAAACACAAGCATATGCACCACAGTTCTATTTAAAGGGAACCTGTCATCTCCTAAACACCCCCTGAACTAGAGTAAGCAGTGTATAGTCTAAGTCAGAGATCTCAAACTCGTGGCCCTCCAGCTGTTGTAAAACTACAACTTCTATCATGCCAGGAGAGTCTACAGCTTTTGGGGCATGCTGGGAGTTGTAGTTTTACAACAGCTGGAGGGCCATGAGTTTGAGATGCCTGGTGTAAGTGATGCTGAATCAGAATATGTAATTTTTATCTTCATACTCTCTTCCATTCCGACGCTGTGCTCCCACAAACCTGCAGTAAAATGCACTTAGTGGACTCCAGTGCTTACTCACATAATGGAGAGGACTCAAAGAAGAGTCCTCTCAATGCATTTTACTGCTGGTTTGTGGGAGCACAGCGTCGGAATAGAAGTGAGGATGAAGATAAAACTTACATATTCGGATTCAGCATCACTTGCACTATACACCGCTTACTCTAGTTCAGGGGGTGTTTTGGAGATGACAGGTTCCCTTTAAGTATATGAAGCATCATCACCCCACAAAGGTGGCAGCCAGCTACTGCAACAAGAGTTACCTCCTTCTCCCTGTCTATCTTGTGGAAGCCAGGTCACATCCACAGCCAGTACAGTGTCTCTCACATCGTCGTCCTCCCTTTCTGCCTCTTTCGCTCAGACTCCTTCTCCTCTATTCCATCACCATCTATCGGTAATGGAATGTATGGCCAAGAAACAACTATACATGCCCAGAAATCCACTGGTGTGCAAGCCTAATTCCCGCCTGGCCAAGTTGCTGATGGTGCAGTGGCTGCAGTATGGTGTTTCTCACATCGTCATCCTCGCTTTCTTCCTCTTCTGCTCAGACTCCTCTTCCTCCATTCCATTCCATTCCATCTATTGGTAATGGAATGTATGGCCAGGACACAACTATACATGCCCAGAAATCCACTGGTGTGCAAGCCTAAGTCCCCCCTGGCCACGTTGCTGATCTTGCAGTCCCATTAAGTAGAGTCTGCTGCCTTTAGGGAGTTGATGGCGTGTGCTCAACCTCACTGAAAGATACCTAGCTGGCATTATTTCTCCAAAAAATTCATCCCTACCTTGTACTCTCATGTGGCAGAGAACATGGGCCGCTCTCTGAAATTCTCACTGTACTGCAAGGTTCATGCCATGTTGGACACCTGGAGCAGCTGTTATGTGCAAGGATGGTACATGTCTTTTACAGCTCACCAGGTCAATGCTTTTTGTGGCAGCAGCGAGGCAGCGCCCTGGCAACAAGGCCAGGTAATTTTGTTCCCCCACGATGGTGTTGGCCTGGCTTTCACACCAGGAGCTTATTCACATACACCACACCTGCTGCCTCCATCATGCCACTGCTGCTGCCTGCCTATCATCATGTTCCTTATGACTGCTGCTGCCTCCATTATGCCGCTGCCTGCCTGCTTGCCAACGCAGCCTCAGTTACTACTCCTTGCTGCTAATCCCCTACTGCTATCACTATTAATGCTATGCATCTGCCACTGATACCACTACTACCATTACCATTACTACTACTATTACTACTACTACTACTACTACTACCTCTCAGCTTCTAAGCAGGCGCTTGTTTACATATACTGCAGAGGTTGGAAAGGGATTAAATGGGTCATCGAACCGATCAACTTTATCATCCTACCTCACTGAAAATAGATTTAAAGGGGTTGTCCCACGAAAAATATTCTACAGTTTTCAAACCAGCACCTGGATCTGAATACTTTTGTAATTGCATGTAATTAAAAATACAGAATAGCCACTGAGTTATTTAATAAAATGTATAGCGCCACCTGCTATTAGTTTTTCTTTTTCTTCTTTGTCCTGCTCACTGAGATGGCCGCACATGCTCAGTTTCATCCTTCAACTGCCTCCTGAGCTGTGATAGGGAGACCTGAGACACACACCCTTAGCTAAAAAAAGTTTCTGGGAGAGAGGCTCACACTGTGAAGTGGAAATATAGGTGCAATATCCCCTGGGTCATCCAATCCCAGACAAAAGAGAATATGTTATATAATAGAATGGGTATGCACACTAGTCTGGAAATTTTAGTTATATGCAATTTATTAGAGTATAAAAAAGGCTATAAACATTTAAACAATATAAACAACATAAAAAGCAGATTCTCAATATTGCTATTAGGTGTGTATTCACACTTTTTTAAAAAACGCATGTAGATTTAGTATTTGCATAAAGTTCCATCCAGATCTTGATATGGGCACCACATGTATTAGTCCTCCCCGTTTGTGCAATACAGCTATAATAAGGTGCTGTTTTATAATAGATGCTATATTGTAGTAAAGTACTTTTAGTTGATGGTAGTCCCTGTTAAGGGTATAATCCTATAATGAGGATTAAATATAACTCCTAGCGGGCCATAGTTCTTGTAATGGTATTTGAATATAAATCCAAACAGGCCGTAATCTCTGCATAAGCAGTACTTGCACAATAAGCCTTATATTAAGCACTTTGATTGCATAATGCCCCCGGGGCTCTTACCGCACCACGGCAATGTTCCTTGTTAAGTCTTCCGGTCACGTGTATATCAAATCACGTGATGTCCCGGGCATATGATCGGGACTTCAAACTCCTCGTTCGCTCCGTATGCAGGTGTGGTATCTCACAGCTTACGGAGCGAACGAGGAGTTTGAAGTCCCGATCATATGCCCGGGACATCACGTGATTTGATATACACGTGACCGGAAGACTTAACAAGGAACATTGCCGTGGTGCGGTAAGAGCCCCGGGGGCATTATGCAATCAAAGTGCTTAATATAAGGCTTATTGTGCAAGTACTGCTTATGCAGAGATTACGGCCTGTTTGGATTTATATTCAAATACCATTACAAGAACTATGGCCCGCTAGGAGTTATATTTAATCCTCATTATAGGATTATACCCTTAACAGGGACTACCATCAACTAAAAGTACTTTACTACAATATAGCATCTATTATAAAACAGCACCTTATTATAGCTGTATTGCACAAACGGGAGGACTAATACATGTGGTGCCCATATCAAGATCTGGATGGAACTTTATGCAAATACTAAATCTACATGCGTTTTTTAAAAAAGTGTGAATACACACCTAATAGCAATATTGAGAATCTGCTTTTTATGTTGTTTATATTGTTTAAATGTTTATAGCCTTTTTATACTCTAATAAATTGCATATAACTAAAATTTCCAGACTAGTGTGCATACCCATTCTATTATATAACACACCCTTAGCTGCAGCAGAAAAGACACTCCCCTTGATCTGTCATCTTGATGTAAATCTAGCAGAGCAATGAATGGGAAGATCTCTGGATCCATGTGAGGTACAGGGCTGGTTCTAGCTTTGTTAGAAAGAGATTGTCATGTACTATATCATGTCTCAATTAAATGTTTTACATTAGTCATGGGATAACCCCTTTAAGTAAGGTGGGAAACACATGGTACTCATTGTAGAACCGCATATTTGGTAATAACATTTATTGTCAAAGAAAAAAAGGATTGTGAGTGAGGACATGGAGGAGTGACTGAATGAGAAGTAGGTTAAGGATTGTTGATTGAAGGTACTTTAACATGTTATTCCTCTATATGAATGTCAGTATTGTAGTTAGAATTCACCACATTATAACCTTTCTATAAGGAATGGCATATACAGTGCCTTGCGAAAGTATTCGGCCCCCTGGAACTTTTCAACCTTTTGCCACATTTCAGGCTTTAAACAAAAAGATAGAACATTTTAAATTTTTGGTGAAGAATCAACAAGTGGGTCACAATTGTGAAGTGGAACGAAATTTATTGGATCATTTAAACTTTTTTTGTAATAATAAAACTGAAAAGTGGGGAGTGCAAAATTATTCGGCCCCCTTGCAATACTTTGTTGCACCACCTTTTGCTGCGATTACAGCTGCAAGTCGCTTGGGGTATGTCTCTATCAGTTTTGCACATCTAGAGACTGAAATTCTTACCCATTCTTCCTTGCAAAACAGCTCGAGCTCTTTGAGGTTGGATGGAGAGCGTTTGTGAACAGCAGTTTTCAGCTCTTTCCACATATTCTCAATTGGATTCAGGTCTGGACTTTGACTTGGCCATTCTAAGACCTGGATACGTTTATTTTTGAACCATTCCATTGTAGATTTTGCTTTATGTTTGGGATCACTGTCTTGTTGGAAGATAAATCTCCGTCCTAGTCTCAGGTCTTTTGCAGACTCCAACAGGTTTTCATCCAGAATGGTCCTGTATTTGGCTCCATCCATCTTCCCATCAATTTTAACCATCTTCCCTGTCCCTGCTGATGAAAAGCAGTCCCAAAACATGATGCTGCCACCACCATGTTTGACAGTGGGGATGGTGTGTTCAGGGTGATGAGCTGTGTTGCTTTTACGCCAAACTTATCCTTTTGCATTGTTTCCAAAAAGTTTGATTTTGGTTTCATCTGACCAGAGCACCTTCTTCCACATGTTTGGTGTGTCTCCCAGGTGGCTTGTGGCAAACTGTAAACGAGATTTTTTATGGATATCTTTTAGAAACGGCTTTCTTCTTGCCACTCTTCCATAAAGGCCAGATTTGTGAAGTGTTGGACTGATTGTTGTCCTATGGACAGACTCTCCCACCTCAGCTGTAGATCTCTGCAGTTCATCCAGAGTGATCGTGGGCCTCTTGGCTGCATCTCTGATCAGTCTTCTCCTTGTTTGAGATGAAAGTTTAGAGGGACGGCCGGGTCTTGGTAGATTTGCAGTGGTCTGATACTCCTTCCATTTCAATATGATCACTTGCACAGTGCTCCTTGGGATGTTTAAAGCTTGGGAAATCTTTTGGTATCCAAATCCGGCTTTAAACGTCTCCACAACAGTATCACGGACCTGCCTGATGTGTTCCTTGGTCTTCATGATGCTCTCTGTGCTTTAAACAGAACCCTGAGACTATCACAGAGCAGGTGCATTTATACGGAGACTTGATTACACACAGGTGGATTCTATTAATCTTCATCAGTCATTTAGGACAACATTGGATCATTCAGAGATCCTCAATGAACTTCTAGAGTGAGTTTTCTGAACTGAAAGTAAATGGGCCAAATAATTTTGCACGCCCAACTTTTCAGTTTTATTATTACAAAAAAAGTTTAAATGATCCTATACATTTCGTTCCACTTCACAATTGTGACCCACTTGTTGTTGATTCTTCACCAAAAATTTAAAATGTTATATCTTTTTGTTTGAAGCCTGAAATGTGGCAAAAGGTTGAAAAGTTCCCGGGGGCCGAATACTTTCACAAGGCACTGTATTTAGACAGAAGCATAGTAACTTGTGACCTGTTCTTTTCAATATATTTATTGAAGGCTTTACAGATAAGACTAAAGGTGGCCAAAGTTATTATGTGTTTGTGTTATGTTTTTACATAGGGGATCTGTTAAAATAGAGAATGTGAACCTGTAAAACGTTGGGGAAGATTTACCAAAGTCCAATGTTTTATGACGGTTTTTTAAATCTCCTGCGTTGCCGGAGGATACGACTAATGTACAATGAAGTGCAGGATCCACATACACATTAGCCACATTGTCATTTAATGGGGCCAATCCTCATTTTTCTACTTGTAGAGTCCATGGATATGACAAATATGCTGTGCATTTTTACAATCTGCAGCTGTTCATTATTCTACATGGATTTTTCTGCCTGCATCTGAATTGGGTATCTGGAATCAGTGCCTAAATCTTGTTAAAATAAAATGTGAAAGTAGCTATAGTGGGGGACATTTACTAAAGGTTTTACGCCACTATTATTGCGTAAAAAAGTTGCAAATTATGGTGCATGCCATATGTGCACCATAACTTGCAACTTTTTAAGTTTCTCAGCACTTTTTCCGAAGTGCCAAGAAAAGGGGACAGGGCTTTGCACGGCAGCCAGATTTACTATAACTTACACCACAAACTGGTGTAAGCTATAGCTGAAGTTTGCGCCAGGCCCTGGCTGACGTAGACTTCAGTTTCTGGTGCATGGCAAGGCAGAGAGGCGCCCAGTTTATTAAGAGGCATCTGTCTCTTAATAAATTAAGCACATCTCACGCTAGTGTAGAGAGATCAAGAATGGCACATGGATACACCAGTCTTGATAAATTTCCGTCAGTGGAGATTTACTGTACGAAAACTGATGTAAAGGAAAACTGGCTTAGTTGTCAATAGCATTTAAACAGATTCTACCTTTAATTTTCCAACGGAGCTCTGAAAAATGGAAGGTGGAATCTAATTGGTTGTAACTAAGGCCTTGTTCACTCTTCAGTTATTTGATCAGTTATTTCCATCAGTTATTGTGAGCCAAAACCAGGTTCAGGTCAAAAACACTGAACAGGTGCAGATGTTTTCATTATACCTTATGTCTGTGTAGCCTCCACTCCTGGTTTTGGCTCACAATAACTGATGGAAATAACTGATCGAATAACTGATGTGTGAACAAACCCTAAGCCAGTTTTCCTTAATAGCAGTTTTGATAAATATGTGTTATGCAATAGAACCTATGCTGGAAAACTAAAAATGTGTTATTTATGAATCCTAAGTATCTGGTGCACAAGGCTTTCTTTGTATAGTGGTTATTTCATTATTGATCTGCCTGTGCATTGTGTTACAGAGAAAATGTCCAATTACTCTTAACCTTTACTTTGCAACTCCCTGTAGCAGTGGAAAAGATCTATTATGTCTCCTCTATCCCTCTATATTATACGAGAAGAACATAGGAATAGTGACAAACATTAACAACTAGTGATGATCGAGCACCCCGATGTTCTGGTGCTCGGGTGTTATGGCCAAACACTAGGTGGTGCTCGAGTGCTCGGCTGAGCACCCGAGTATAATGTAAGTCAATGGGAGAAGACCAGGCAACCCCTGTTCTGGAGAGGGGAGGGTGTCTGGTTGATAGTGAAACGTGAGAAAATGGTGGAAACACCACAGAAATTGTTAGAAAACAGCATGGGGAGGGTGTCGCGTCTTCTCCTCTTTCACTCGTAAAAGTACGCTAATTAACTGAATTTGTACGCATTAGCGCACAATGCGTAGCATTAGCATACAAATTTGTACACATTAGCGTACAATGCGCAGCATTAGCATACAAATTTGTACGCATTAGCGCACAATGCGTAGCATTAGCATACAAATTCGTACGCATTAGCGTACAATGCGTAGCATTAGCATACAAATTTGTACGCATTAGCGTACAATGCATAGCATTAGCATACAAATTTGTACGCATTAGCGTACAATGCGTTGCATTAGCATACAAATTCGTACGCATTAGCGTACAATGCGTAGCATTAGCGTACAAATCGACATGGCTACGGCATTACAGTGAATGCCAGTACTCTCCCGCACGTTTGCAGTGAGGAGACTTGAGCATCGCACTCGAGCACACCCAGTGTTCGGCTGAACACCGCGATGTGCCGTGCATACCGATGCTCGAGCGAATATAGTGCTTGGGCGAGCATGCTCGCTCAACACTATTAACCCCTGCACTGCTATTTAATGCTCCATGACGAGTATACTCGTCATTACATTAAACTGTCACCATGTCTGCTGACATGGTGACAGTGCTGAGACCCCGGCTGTTACTTACAGCCAGGGGTCTCAGCTTACCAGCCCGGGACCAATGGGGGCGGTCCCGGGCTAGCGATCGCTGTGATTGGCTAGTCTATACAGACTAGCCAATCACAGCGATGGCATGCTTTTTATTGTAAAAAAAATAAATAATAATGAATATGTATATATTATATATGTATATAATATACATGTAATGTGCGGGGGGGGGGGGTGTAATGTGCGGCGGGCGAGCGAGCGGGTGGGCGAGCGAGCAGGCGTATGCGGCGGCATCGCCACCGCATTGATTTTCAGGATGGCGAGCGGGTGAAGCAGAGTATCAGCATACAGCTGATACTCTGCTTCAAACTGCTGACATCGGTGCTGGCGCCGATGTCAGCAGTTTAACCCCTTCCATGCCACGGTCCGTAGGGACCGCGGCATGGAAAGGGTTAACAGGGAGGGAGCTCCCTCCCTCTCCCATCGGCGCTGCGGTGCGCTGGCAGCGCCGATGGTGTGGGCTGAAGAGGGGGAGGAAGCTCCCTCCCCCTTCCATCGGGACGCTGTTCTGCTCTGGCAGCGTCCCGATGGTTACCATGGCAACCAGACGCTTTCAGAAGCGTCTGCTTGCCATGGTGTAAGCTAAGCCTCATCAGGCTCCTGCTAAAAGCAGGAGCCTGACAAGGCTTAGCAAGAATGAAAATACACTACAGTACACTATACAGTGTACTGTAGTGTATTATAGAACAATCAGACCCACTGGTTCTTCAAGAACCAAGTGGGTCTGAGTCTAAAAAAGTGTAAAAAAAAAAAAAAAAGTTAAAAAAGTTAAAAAAACTTTTAAAAAAATCCTATTTTTCCCCCCAAAACTCAAATTTAAAATATTAGTAAAAAAAGAAAAAAAATACCCCAATCATGTTAGGTATCGCCACGTTCGTAACAACCTGCTCTACAAAAATATCACATGCCCTGACCCCTCAGGTGAACACCGTAAAAAAAATAAAATAAAAACAGTGTCAAAAAAGCCATTTTTTGTCACTTAACATCACAAAAAGTGCAATACCACGCGATCAAAAAGGCGTATGCCCCTTAAAATAGTACCAATCTAACCGTTACCTCTTCCCGCAAAAAATGAGCCCCTACCTGAGACAATTGCCCAAAAAATAAAAAAACTACAGCTCTCACACTATGGAGAGACTAAAACATGATTTTTTTGTTTAAAAAATGATATTATCGTGTAAAACTTAAATAAATAAAAAAAACTATACATGTTAGGTATCACCACATCCGTAACAATCTGCTCTACAAAAATATCACATGAGTTAACCCCTCAGGTGAACACAGTAAAAAAAAAAAAAAAAAAACAGGGTAAAAAAAGCCATTTTTGTCACTTTACGTCACAAAAATTTTAATAGCAAGCGATCAAAAAGGCGTATGCCCCTCAAAATAGTACCAATCTAACCGTCACCTCTTCCCGCATAAAATGAGCCCCTACCTGAGACAATTGCCCAAAAAATAAAAAAACTACAGCTCTCAGACATTGGACAGATTAAAACATGATTTTTTTGTTACAAAAATGATATTATTGTGTAAAACTTAAATAAATAAAAAAAACTATACATGTTAGGTATCGCCACGTCCGTAACAACCTGCTCTAACAAAAATATCACAGGAGTTAACCCCTCAGGTGAACACAGTAAAAAAATAAAAATAAAAACTGAGCCAGAACAGCCATTTTTGGTTACCTTGCCTAACAAAAAGTGTAATATAAAGCGATCAAAAATCATATGTAACCCAAAATAATATCAATAACACTGTCACCTTATCCCTTAGTTTCCAAAATATGGGCACTTTTTGGTTGTTTCTACTGTAGGGGTGCATCAGGGGGGCCTCAAATGGGACATGGTGTCTGAAAACCAGTCCAGCAAAATTTGCCCTCCAAAAACCATTTGGCGCACCTTTCCTTCTGCGCCCTGCTGTGCGCCCATACAGTAGTTTACAATCACATGTGGGGTGTTTCTGTAAATCGCAGAATCAGGGTAATAGTTTTTGAGTTTTGTTTGGCTATTAACCCTTGATGTGTTACAGGAAAAAATGTATTAAAATGGAAAATCTGCCAAAAAAGTGAAATTTAGAAATGTCATCTCCATTTTCCTTTAAATCTTGTGGAAGACATAAAGGGTTAACAAAGTTAGTAAAATTAGTTTTGAAAACCTTGAGGGGTGTAGTTTCTAAAATGGGGTCATTTATGGTGGTTTCTATTATGTTAACCCCACAAAGTGACTTCAGAACTGAACTGGTGCTTAAAAAAAATGGTTTTGGAAAATTTCTTAAAAATTTTAAGAATTACTTCTAAAATTCTAAGCCTTCTAACGTCCCCAAAAAATAAAATTATATCTACAAAATGATGGTAACATAAAGTAGACATATGGGAAATGTGAAGTAATAACTATTTTGTGAGAAATCACAATGTGCCTTAAAAGCAGAGAAATTCAAAGTTTGAAAATTACAATTTTTTCCAAATTTTCTGTAAATTTAGGATTTTTTAATAAATAAAGGTGATTTATATTGACTCAAATTTACCACTGTCATGGAGTACAACGTGTCACGAGAAAACAATCTTAGAACGGCTTGGATAAGTAAAAGTGTTTCAAAGCTATTACCACATAAAGTGACACATGTCATATTTCCAAAATTTGGCCTGGTCCTTAAGGTGAAAAATGGCTATGTCATGAATGGGGTTAACAACATAAAGTGTTATTGATGTTCATTTGGAGGCTGCCAGGAGCTCATCAGCCTGGTTTATTATAATTTGTGTCACTGTATGCCAACATGAAAAAACATACTTGTATTATATGTACATTTTGTATCTGTTGGAATAATTTATGAATTTATAGTGCCGCAGTGTGGCATTAATACACAAAGATCACTGTCTGATTTGGAATAACTTCATTTGTCAGAGTAATATTCAGAAGCAGACTACACATAAATGCTTTTCAGACTAAACATTATCATCCTTTAAACAGCTGTGTGATGTGCAAAACGTGTGTGTGCATGCCATCTATCGGAAAACATTTATGTAATGTACAAATTACACTGATGTGAATGAAATGGGAAAAAACATGCAATATCGTACTGTGATCTTTCCATCATTACCCATCTTATTATTGTTGTCATTCAAGTCTTATGGCTCTTCCATCATCACTGATCACTTGTAGAATGAGCCCTAAGTGTCCTCATTTCCAGGGATTCTACCCACACTGACAAAGCCAGAGTGGAGGGTATATATCACCTCATTCATGCATGAATAGTTCCTATAGACAAAGTAATGTATTCAATACTGGATTTATATCTCAGGAGCCTGTAGCACCTATCTCTCCTCAGCAAGATTCTGATCATCAGACAAACAACCAATTCTCTGTTGAGTTGTAAACTCAGGACCTGTTGTATTTAAGGCAGAAACATTAACAATGAGCTACAGGCTGCACAGTTATCTATGGAAGGATTCTCTCAGTGAACACATTATTTGTGGTGACCAGTAAATGAATTGCTTTCCATTGTGATTAACCCCCTGAATGACCGGGCCATTTTGCACCTTCGTGACCAGGCTTATTTTTGAAAATCTGACATGTATCACTCTATGTGGTAATAACTTTGGAACACTTTTACTTATCCAAGCCATTCTGAGATTGTTTTCTTGTGACACATTGTACTTCATGAATCATAAATTTGAGTCCATATATGTCACCTTTATTTAGGAAAAAATCCCAACTTTACCAAAAATTTAGAAAAATTCACAATTTTCAAAATTTCAATTTCTCTGCTTTTAAAATTGAAAGTGATACCTCATAAAATATTTAGTATTTAACATTTCCCATATGTCTACTTTATGTTTGCATCATTTTGTAAATGTCATTTTATTTTTTTGGGACATTAGAAGGCTTAGAATTTTAGAGGCAATTCTTAAAAGTTTTAAGAAAATTTCCAAAATCCACTTTTTAAGGACGAGTTCAGGTCTGAAGTCACTTTGTGGGGCTTACATAGTAGAACCCCCCATAAATGATCCCATTTTGGAAACTACACCCCTCAAGTTACTTAACACTGATTTTATAAACTTTGTTAACCCTTTAGGCATTCCACAAGAATTGAAGGAAAATGGAGATGAAATTTCTAAATTTCACTTTTTTGGCAGATTTTCCATTTTAGTCCATTTTTTCTTTAACCATGTCCTATTTGAAGCCCCCCAGATGCACCCTATAGTACAAACAATTAAAAAGTGACCCCATTTTGGAAACTACGGGATAAGATGACAGTTTTATTGGTACTATTTAGTTTTATTGGTACTATTTACCTACATATGATTTTTAATCGCTCTGTATTATTTTTTTTGGGAGGCAAGGTAACCGTACTGTATTTATTTTTTGTTTTTTATAATATTCATCTGACAGGTTAGATCATGTGGTATTTTTATAGAGCAGGTTGTTACGGACGCGATGATATCAAATATGTCTACTTTCTTTTTTTGTTTGTTTCAGTTTTACATAATAAAGCATTTTTGAGAAAAAATATGTTTTTGTGTCTCCATTTTCTGAACACCATATCTTTTTATTTTTCTTCTGATCGTCTTGTGTAGGGGCTCATTTTTTGCAGGAAGAGTTGAAATTTTTATTGGTACCATTTTTCGATACATATTATTTTTTGATTATTCATTATTAGACTTTTTGGGGCAAGGTGACCCAAAAATTGGTAATTTTGGCACAGCTTTTATTTATTCATTTTTACTCTGTTCACCTGAGGGGTTAGGTCATGTGAGATTTTTGTAGAGCAGGTTGTTACGGATGTGGCGATACCTAACATGTATACTTTTTTTTATTTAAGTTTTACACAATAATATAATTTTTGAAACCAAAAAAATCATGTTTTAGTATCTCCATAGTGTGATAGCTGTAGTTTTTATATTTTTTAGGTGATTGTCCCAGGTAGGGGCTATTTTTTGGCGGGATGAGATGATGGTTAGATTGGTACTATTTTGGGGGGGCATACGCCTTTTTGATCGCTTGGTATTACGCTTTTTGTGATGTAAGGTGACAAAAAATGGCTTTTTTGACACAGTTTTTATTTAATTTTTTTTACTGTGTTCATCTAAGGGGTTAGGTCATGTGAGATTTTTGTAGAGCTGGTTGTTACGGACGTGGCGATACCAAAAATGTTTAGGGTGTTTTATTTTATTTATTTTTACCCAATTATAAATGTGCATATATGGAAAAAAATGTTTTTGTTTTTTTTTACACTTTTTTTAACACTTTTTTTTTACTCAGGCCCACTTGGTTCTTGAAGATCCAGTGGATCTGATGTCTCTATAATACACTGCAGTACACTATATAGTGTACTGCAGTGTATTTTTCCTTTACACTAAGCATGATCAGGCTCCTGTCTTTAGCAGCAGCCTGGTCAGGCTTGATATAGCATGGCAAGCCGGATGCCTGTGAAGGCGTCCGGTTGCCATGGTAACGACCGGGACGCTGCCACAGCAGAGCAGCGTCCCGATGGGAGGGGGAGGGAGCTCCCTCCCTCTGTACTGGCCACACCATCGGACGCTGCCAGAGCACCGCAGCGCCCGATGAGGGAGGAAGGGAGCTTCCTCTCTGTTAACCCCTTCCATGCCGCGGTCCCTACGGACCGTGGCATGGAAGGGGTTAAACGGCCGACATCACTGCCAGCACGGATGTCGGCCGTTACAGTAGATTGTCAGCTGTATGTTACAGCTGACAATCTACAACCGCTCGGCCATCCTGACCAATTATGTGGGGGAGAGGGACGGGGAGGAGCAGGGGTCCAGCACCAAAGAATGTGCGGGCGGGAAGGGGTTTGGGGGGACCCGCTCGGCCATCCTGATGTATAAAAACATAGCAGCACAGCCCTGATCTCCTCAAGTAGATCGGAGCTGCGCTGCTGAACTCTGCGATTGGTCAGTCAAATCTGACTAACCAATCGCAGGGATTCAAAGGCAGGCACCACGCTGATTGGTCCCTTGCTGGGTGCCCGGACAGCTCTGCTGTCCGTGCAGGGCCGGCGTTGGGGGGGGTGGGGGGCTGCAAACAAAACAGGGCAATTGCCCTGGCCCCGTTCCTCTAAGGGGCTCCCTGCTGAGCTACCCAGACATATGTATTATATATATTAAAGAGCTGGTGGCCGCACCTGAGAAGAGCACAGACATCAGAACTAGGAGTGCTAGCCTCTGGTCTCACGACCACCGTAGCCCGCAGGGTCCTTATTGCTGTAGTGAGGAGCTGGGTGCTGCATCCATAGCCCTGGCTCCACTGCAGTCAGGCAGAGCTTGGCCCTGCCCCCTCCCTCTCTCTCTCTCATCGGAGGCCCTGAACAGTGAAGGTAATGGACTTCTGCTCCAGAAGTTTACTGGTGAGTTCAGAAGTCCCCCCCCTCATGACCTGAAAAATCTGCTGATGGCCCCTCTCTCCTCTCTGTGCTGCAGTAAATTACAGGGGCTGCTGATCTATCATCTATCTATTATCTATCTCATATCTATCTATCTATCTATCTATCTCAGTATCGCAAAAGGAGGCAGCACTCCAAAGTGTGGTATACGGTGTTTATTCACCCAGATGCAACGTTTCGGCCTGCTCACTGCGGCCTTTCTCAAGCATAGTGACAAGTGCTCACACAAAAATATATATACTCAACCAAGGCGGGGATACAAATGAGGGGGTGTGTGTAAAATATCCAATAAGCATCAAAGCGTGATAATATAAACACAAATAATAGTGAAGACATGTGTCACATGTTCTAAATCGTATACATAACCATATGGTTTCAATGTCTGCAATTTGTAAATCCATTGTAGCTCCTTGCGACATAAGACCCTCTCCCTATTACCTCCACGTAAAAGTGGTGGAACGTGGTCTATGACCATGAATCTCAGGTCCTTTTCATTATGTCCTGCCTCCACAAAATGTTTGGGAACCGGAAGATCTTTTCTTTTCTGTCTAATACTGTACCGATGATTGATTATTCTCGTTTTCACTTCAAGTGTGGTCTCTCCCACATACCACATATTACATGGGCAGGTGAGGATATAGGTCACATAGCTCGAATTGCACGTTAAGAAATGTTTGACACGAACACTATTGTTGTTGTTAGGGTGTCTAAACATATTGCCCTTCAGCATATAGGGACAATTGACACATGAGAGGCATGGAAAGCATCCCAGCCTTGGTGGCCCAATGGTGCTCTGCACTAATCTGATTGGTCTACAAATTTCAGTCTTGACCAGCCTATCCCTGAGACTTGGGGATCTGCGGTATGAAAGTAAAGGGGGATTACGTAATTCTGGCACATGTTGCATGTATTCGGATAGATAGTGCCAATGTTTGCGTATAATGGTCGCTATCTTCTTACTATGTTCCGAGTATGTAGATACAAATGGAACCTGAGTCATCTTGTTATTAGTTGTTCTTTGGGACATGTTATCACTCTGTGTCATCAAGCGTTGTCTATGCCCATCCACTAATTTCCTAGGGTATCCCCTCTGTGTGAACATGCTGGATACTTCATCTGAATGCTGGGATAACCTGGATTTGTCATCCACTATTCTATGTGCCCTCAACATTTGACTGTAGGGTAATGAATGTATCATAGGGCGTGGGTGACAAGACTCAAACCTTAATAAACTGTTCCGATCCGTTGGTTTGTAAAATAAATCGGTAACCAAAGTATTGTTACTAATGTATACACTCGTATCCAAAAACTGGACCGAGTCCCTTGATTGCACCAGTGTGAACTTAATATCCAAGTCGATATTAATATCCAAGCGGACGAAGCCTGACCCCGGGCAACCACCTCGCCACCAGAGTCAGGGGTAGGACCAGCAGAACGGGTGCAATGACTGCCGTCCTGACAGT